>VIGQ01000866.1:30000-32500 GCA_009663005.1 Actinidia chinensis | reverse complement strand
TTATAATTTTGCTAACTTGCAGTCGTTATCAAGCTCATTCTGTTTTCCTTTTCTGTTAGTAATTTGAATTTTTTTTTATAGAAAATATATACAATTTTTTTTACAATAATTAATAATAATGTGTCAATACCGGTAAATCAATGTTATCGTTCTGGGTGTTTTATTTGAAAGTGAAGGACCACATTCAATTACATCTTTTTATATAGTTTTTTATAACTTAAAATCTGTATAAATTTACTGTTTGCATATCATTACTATACTAATTTTTATAACACATTTGCTCCATTAATCATGTGTTTCTATATAACTAAATTTCTAGAAATTCCTCTCCCTCTCATTTGTGAAAATTATAATGTGGCAAGCCGACTTGGAATCCAGTTGCATTATAAATGTGTCAGAAATAATTTTTTGACTTTCAATTATTTCTAGAAGAGGTTTTTCAAAGAGAAGCTAGCTGTGGAGGTGGATGATCCACCATTCCCACAAACTTAAGTAGACATCTTTCTCTTTTTTTCTTCCTCCCCCTATTTTCTTTAGTGTTTAATTTTGGGTCCCCTTCTAAGATTGGCCTGGACCATGATTCCAAAAGTACTCGAACAAAGTTACGCACATGCATATGTATGTATTAATATTGATAGAGTGAGATTTAGAAACAAGAAATTCATACATAATTTTGTAATAATTGTCCGATTAATATGTGCAATTCACTTTAGAAAGCTCTATTCGCATTGAAAATTTATACAAAAAAAACCGTCTAATAATGTGGCGCCTATGCTGTTACTATAAATAAAAGCTATTTTTATGAGTATTTATTTTAAAGTAGAGACTTATATTAAGCCACATATTTTGTTCATATATTTTTACTCTTTCACTTTATTATAATAGAACTCCCTAAAATATGTGTGTGTGTCTAATACATATGCAAATATATCTATCTATATATAACTGAAGAACTTGGGTTGGTTTTCGATCATATTTGAGACTCCGTAACGCTCTTAAGTTGTATTTCTAAATTACCCCTATGTAGCTAACTAAACTTTTTATTTTAAAATTTGATAACCACTTCAGTTTTTAACTTTTACCCTCCTTAATCTCCATTAAAACTACTTAAATTTAAACTACTTAATCTCTGATTCAAACCTTCAATTTAATTTCTGGGTTTTCGATAGCACATTGTCTAGTACATATGTATATATATTGATAAGAATAGAGTTTTCCTATTGGGTTTATGCTTTACCTGCTAAGAAAAGTAAAAAGAAAAAGGAAATACATAAAATAGGGGAATCCAAGGCCACAAGACCTAGTGGGTGTTAATTAACTGAGTCCCCAATACCTGGAAGGTCATGAAGCTACTTTCACGAGTGTGGGCTGTTTGCCCCCCAAAGTATGATCATGCTATAAAAGCAAAGTAAGATATGCTATAACCCTTTATTCCTTGGCCTTCATGGCTTTGTCAGTCCATGTTTTGAAAATTACTTGAGCTTTATTACATGCTTTAGTTGTCATTTAGCCTAATTGGAATATTTAATTGTTTCCAGATCACCTCTAGTTCTTAGTTCAGTTCAAGAAAGGAAAGAAGAAAAAAATCAGCCAAAATTAGACCAACTTATATTAACATGGATAGTTTCCCTAGAGGTAACTGCAACATATAATAATAATCTTCCTATTACTTCAAAACTTGAAGAAAAATTTTAAGTGCACAACTAACCGTCACAACTCCAACTCCAACCCTTTCATAAATAATGAATTTCACCATGAACCCCATAACTTTGGGGCCAACTCTTTGTGAGAGGTTGTGATTGTAGTTGTGATGGGCAGTTGTGCACCAGTATTTGAAGATTGTATTTAGATCAATGATTTAAAGCGAGATTTATAACAGAAAAAAAAAATTACATAAAAAATATTAAATTGGAACCTTTAATCTATAACTTTTCTGGTTTTTTTTCCTTCTTGTTTTTTCTTTCATCCACCCCAAATCCTTAATCTTAAATACAACCTAATTGTTCAATGGGAATTTAAAAAAAAAAGAGGCTAAATCATCATCCTAAGGGAAAGGCATGTGTATTCAGATGAAGGATTTATGGGGAAATTTGTAAAAAGGAAAAACCCAAAGTAGAAAAGGAAGATTTAAATTGAACCATTAATTTCGATTTACTTTTCTCTTTATTTTTTTTTTTTTTATCTATTTAATTTTTAATCCAAACACAGAATATAAATAATAAGGCTGTTAGGATCAAAAGTTGTGTAGTCTAAACAAAAAACAACTAGCTAGAAAACAACTTTCTCTTTCTTTGTTTGTGGGGACATTGTCATAAAGAATAACTCAATCCATAGTGGGTTTTGGAAAGTGAGATTAAAATTTAAATACCTTTCTTGCCTTTGGTTGCTTGAAAAAGCGCAAAGTCTTACATTTAAACATGGGGTCGATTCCCCCATGTTGGTCCAAATCAATTAACAAAATGGTACCTTGCTAGGGACTCAAACTTAAAAAAATTAGATA
>VIGQ01000866.1:12500-20000 GCA_009663005.1 Actinidia chinensis | reverse complement strand
GTTCTCTAAGGTCTAAGGGTTGTAACTCAAATAAGGAGCTGTGTACCACCAATAAATGTAATCACATCTCTATTCAGAGAATTCACTTCAAGTAAGGAATATTCTACTGCCACTATCAAAATTGCAAGGGATGCCGGTCTTTAAAGCCTCCCAAGGTTGATTTCCCATATATCATCGATGCTATTACATACCTTTTTGTGGGCATAAAAATAAGAACAAAGTAGCCTCGGCTTCATGCTCCCATTTCTCTTCTCCAAGCCACCTGTCTTGCTATTCTCTCGCAGAAGCTCTGATATGGTTGGCTGAACTGAGAAACACAATCCAAGAGAACACTAGAACCTTGTCGACAAGAGGATTACACTTTTTAGCGCCAGTGTTGTCTGCCACAACGGCCATCCAGTAATGAGAGACACCAGTTCAAAGACTCGTCTAGCATAATAGCCACCAAGTTTTTGATGTGTTCTTACAAAACCCAAATATTGGTTCCTCTAGATGAGGGAAAGAATCGTCTTTCATCCCATGTGCCTTCTTCACCGCTGCTACCTTCCCTTGGATCCCATAAGTTTGCCTGCAACTCTTTATGTCATTGACCCTTTCTTTAATCCCTTCAATCTCTGCCACAAACTTGCGAATGCCTGGGGAGCTCCTTAGTTGGCCGAAGAACCCTTTCCTCTTGGCTGATTCAATCTCAATGGCATATTTGTCCAAAATGTCCTCCACATCAAGGTGGCGAATCTCTTGTCACCAGCTCGCATTGAATCAATATCTTCCAAATAAGATTGAATATACCTCATCTCCCTCTCGATCCAATTGATGTTTGCTTTCAACCTAGAGAAGTACGAGCCTTCCTCGATGACCAGATTACTAACTATGTCAACAGCTTTCTTTGATACTGCCTGAAGAACAATATCCGCCATCTTCTGCTGCTTTTCCGATCAAAATCTCACGGAAGAAGAAGGAAAGAAGGACCAATGATTATTGAACAAATTTTCAATAGTCTTAAACAGAGAGAGAACCGTACTAGAGACTTTCTTAAAAACACTAGATAAAAAATATTCTTGCCTTCACCTTTGCTCCATTGTGTGAACATAAAAAATGGAAACCACAAAGAAAAGACCAGAGAACAGTACTAGATGACTTTCTCAAAAGACCAGATCAATATATTCTTGTATTCACCTTTACGCCATTGTGTGAACATAAAAAATGGAAACCACAAAGAAAAGCCATTGTGTGAACATAAAAAAAGGAAACCACAAAGAAAAGAGATTAACGAGGCAAAAGCAAATCCAATAATGTCCCAGAAATAAATAAGAAAATGACTAAAAGAGACATTGAATCATCCAACAATGCAAGTTGAGTTTCCCTTTGTCATCAAAATCAACAATTAATACAAGCGTGTTACACGAAACACTTATTTCACTCATTCCAACAACTCGTCCTCATTTGGTTCTTTTGCTTAAATACATAAATAGTTTTAAAGATTGCATTGTCGCACGTGGTCCTCAGCGTTTCAATCTTGAAATTTTATCCTGTGGTTGTTTTATATTGTGATCATAAACAGTTAGGACAATAGATTGTTTATATATTAATTTGAAATCTTTATGTTGGATAGCATTGGAGGAGTCCTAGGATATAGATACATAATGCCTAATTTATAAAAGTAGTTACTATATATGTCGCAAGAATATATCTTTTATTAAGAAAAAAATTAATATTATTAAATATGTTATGGTCATTCTATCTATTCCTTTGTCTCCCTGTTCATAATATATATCATCATTAACAAAATGGGTTCCTTAGGCTAATGCGGTAATACCTAATTAAGATTGGGGTGAGCACTGTGCCTTAACAAAGCTGTCCACAACAATGATGTGATCTAAATTGTTCAATTTATAAAGCTCGTTGAGAAATTACATTTATAAAAAGATCAAGTTGATCGAATATCGTTAATTACATAATCGTCGGCACTCAGTCTATTTTAAAAATTACATTGTGTACATTTGTTTTCACAACCTAATTTGATTATATGATTACCAATATTCGATCAATTTATTTTTTTGCAAGAATTATCTCCTTATCGATGTCTACGACATGAATAGGTCAAATTAACATAAATGATATCGAGGTGGGCCCCCAATAATCTATGGACAAGACGATACTATACATTTAAGGCGCAAAATTCCTCCCCAACAGCTATCTAATTTTATTCATCGATCTACTCTCCTAAACCAACCAACACGAAAAAGAGTTTTGTTTCTTTTGGTACATTTTCGTTTCCCATCTTTTCCAGTTACTTTTCTTTTCCTTCCACAAATTCAACATCCAAACGTTATACCGTTAGAATCCTAGAATTTATATTGTTATTTCAAATGGATCATCCATCATTTGGCTAATACACTAAAATGATCTTAAAGACTATTTTTTCCTCTCAATCACCAGCCATTATTATGATTTGTGGCTCCCTTGGCCTACAAAGAAAAGCCAAATAATGATCCATCTTCCGGAAGACCAAGACCTAATATGAAGATGAACCAAACCCTAAATTAACAAGCGACTAATGAGGCAAAAGCAAGCCCAGAAATTGGGGGCTTCTGAAAACATCAAGAATTAAATAAAAAAGGACTGAAGACACTGAATCAATCAAAAATGTCAAGTTATTTGAGTTTTCCCTTTGCCATTCAAATCAACATGAATACAAAGCGTGTCCAAACTACATAAATGGTCTTAAAGTATACAGTTTGTCTCACTTTTGGTTCTCAGTGTTATTTAATCTTTTCAATTTTAATCCTTAAGTTTTCGAAATTGAATCAAGTTGGCCCAATTTCAAATGTTAGTCAAAATTTTTCACAGAAAATTTATGTTGTGCACCAACCCTCGCAAAGTGTTCATCGTGTCCACTTTTGTTCCAAACTATTGGGCTTTGTCTTGAATACACATTTAGACTTGAATTGAGAATTTCTTATAAAATACTCATTACTAATAATAACTAAAGTAGTCTCATTCTAAGTTTACAATGATTTTAAATATGCTCATATTATTCAAACAGTGGAATCATTCGACTAATAAACCATTTTTTTTCTTTTAAAATTTGTATCATCATACCTGACTCCACATTTAATAACAATTGACAAATTCAAAATTTACAAAAATCGAGATGGTACAAAATGTATATTTTAGGGACTCATAATGTATAATAAAAATATTCTGTTAAGTTAGCCGTTTGAATTGAAACCAATTGATTCAATTGAAAACTTTAAGAGTCAACATTGACAAAAATCAAAATTCGAAGGCGAAAGTGGGCAAGAGTGTCATTCTTTAGAATCATTTTGTATTTTACCCATTTTTCTTTGATTTGTATATGATTGAGTCTTGGAATTTGAATCCTTTAAGCGTCATCCACTTCCATTTCATGGCTTTTTGTTGCCCTAACCTTTGAAAGCCACCATATGTCCGGCGGCTATTTAGGTGAACCGTTACATCCTAATTATCTATTCAATGGCATGCAAACTTGATTTATAGGTAGGGCTGCAACGAGTCGAGGCAAGTCTAGTCGTATTTTATTTTTGGTTTGAAAATTTATCGAGATTTAAAAATATATACAAAGTTGGTTTTGTTTATTAGTCAAATCGATCGATTTCAATGACACTTGAGTACTTGATTTTTTTTAATACCGTAGAAGTTTATTAACCAGTATTGGCTATTTCAAATTTTGGTTTAAAAACTATAGCGAGCTTTAAAATTTGTTCTAGTTCGATATTAAGAGAGTAAGCTTCAATTCTAACTAACTAGGGTAACTAAAGCCAATCTTCTTCTTGGAGTATGGTACAGGCTATTTTCGGTTTTTTTTTTCTTTGTTGGCAAAGTTTTTCAAACAATATTTTTATAAAACATCTAGAGTATGATTGAGACTCTTTGACTTTCTGGAAATGATTTGAAACAACTACATAAGATGGTATAATTGTGCAATTATAGAATGTATGTCTATTGCTGATGGATTGGATCTTGGTTTGATAAGACTCAACCAATGCCAAAAACAATCTTTAATTCATTATTTTAAATGGTATGTATATATTAATAGATGAAAAACCTTATAAGCTTCTAAATATGTGAATTGAGAAGAAAATGTTTCCATTATAATTTCAAGTATGATTTATTTTCTTCTTTTTCTTTTCTTTTTTCTTTTACAATAAATTTGTACACAAAGATTGATCCAATACCACCCACATAATATCCCTAAAAGTGAAATACTTTGGAAAATTCATCAAATTTCAGCACGTCGTACTATTTGCACTAAATAAAAAATTGGGCAACCGAATGCCACAAGTGTCTCTGTAACCATTCGGTGCATTGCATTGCCCTACTATCAGTGAAAGAAAAAACATATCATTTTATGTTTTCCATAAATGATTGTTCTTAGTTTTTCAAGAATTTAATACTTTATTTATTTTAGTTTATAGAATTAATTTTGCAGATTTTCAGAAATTGTTTGGTTGATGGCTTTCAGAGGTAATTTTTTGAGAATTTCTACAATTTTTTTTAATAAAAAATATTAAAAAAAATATTTTCAAATATATTCAAAATTTAATTTCATGTAAAAAATAAAAAAATATTAAACCTAATGTTTTTTCTTCTCAAAAATAATTTTTTGGAAATTAGTTTTAAAAAAGTATTCCGTAAATTATTTGAAACTAGACCAAACATATTCTCACAGTAGTTTTGAAGCTAAATAATTTTTTTTAATAAAAGTAAAATAGAAAAAAGAGCCTTCAAACCTCATTTCTTAAAAAATAATAAATAATTAATTAATTCACTTTTGTTATTTTATGACCAGGTTGAGCCAGGGCCCGTATTGGGCTTTCTCAGCCCAATTCTCATTCCAACCACACTAGGGCTCTCTTTATTATCAACGCTAGAAATTCCACGGAGTTCTCATCGTTAAGGCATTTTATCGGATCCGAAGAAAATAGAAGAAAGCGAGAGAAAATTATCAGTCCAGAGGTCAAGACTCTTTGTTTTCTTCTCTGTACCATGCTTGTTGATTTGGTGCGTGAATACTTAGTTTATCTTCTTGTTCTATGTGATTTGTCCTTTGAATAGATTTGAATGGGGTGACGATTTGGATTCTTGTAGAATTGTGATCTTACATTCGGCACCTTATTCTCTGTTTGATTACTGCGAAAAAGGAAGGAAAACGAAAGGAATGTGTTCGGGGCTCTATAATAATTTCTGTTCTTGTATACTGGATTCCGAAAAACTAATCAAGGTGATTATACAATGACCCCCCTTGAGGTTTATGACTGAACCGACTCCTCGTCCTTGGTTCTGAAAATTACAGTGACCTTCCCTGTCCGTGTTGTCAAGAAGTTCTACTCAATTCTAAATTTTGTGTATCCAAAAAGTCTTGAAGTGTTTCGGGTTGAATTTTTTCTAAATTTACAAATTGAATCAAACTGATCTTGTTTCTAAGAAGTTCTTAAATAATTCTAATCTTGTGTTCCAAAAATGAGTTTGAAGCGTTCAGGGATGAATTTTTTGTCCTAAAGTTTTCAAATTGAATCAAACTGGTTTGATTTTTAAGAAGTTCTGAAATCAATTCTAATGTTGTGTATCGCAAAGAGTCTTGAAGTGTTTATGGATGAAATTGAAAATTAGTTTGTGAAACATGATGCGGGATGAATATTTTGGGGATCATTGTGTATAATGCCCATAGTTCCGTCAACAATTTAGGGACAGAGGTGGGGCTAAATTATTTTAATTGAACTTTCTTTTCTCCTTGCTTTTTGAATGCAGAGGCATTCGTCAAATTGGTATGGTAATCAACTTGTTCTAAATTATCATCAATTACTCAGCACCACTAGTCATTTGATGTAAACGCATAAAACCAAGTTTAACAGAGAAAAGAAAGAAGATCGTTCTTCGAAAAATTCTCAAATGTCACATTAGAACATTCTGGTATGGCATTTATTATTTCTAGGTACCATATAAGTTGAAAAGATAATATAAGAAAAAACATCCTTTTTTTTTTTGTGTGGTGTGGAATGCCGCACGTTGCCTTTTTTTTACTATAACTTTTGGGCAAAGAAATAACATGCTAAATTTGACGATTTGGACCCATTCTGAAGATTTTTTATAGGGCCTTGAGCGTCGCCTAGTGGATGACCACGCAAAATTTGAAAATTGTTTGGGTCTTATTTGTTAAAGGGAAAACTCCGAGAACCAAAGGTTTTCAAGACCTTTCGTTTGCAATTCTTTTTGCTCTTAGGACTCAAAACGATAATGCCAACACGGTTAGTGTGCAGTAATCTCATGAAGAATGAGCTGACACGAGTAGGGGACGTAAAGATGTACACTTCATTGAAAAGGCTGAAAAAAAGAGATGGTAATGTTCACAAAAACCATTGAAGACAAAACCATTCGGAATTCAAGTAGAGGAGTTTTGAAGCTGTCCAAGCTTAAATAAGGATATTCAAAACGAAGAATTTTCTAGCAAGGAACATGATGAAAATACAGTGCAAAGTGACAATTAAATAGGAACCGCTGGAACTTTAAAGACAAATACTGCCAGAACTTTAAGTCTTTCGTCTCAAACGAGAAGTGTGCCCTTCTGAAGGGAGAACTCATGTAGGACAATCTCAAGTAATTTCAGATTAAGGTTTGTCGAGTGAACTTATTCTACAATATGAGTGCAATTTCAATGAAATTCATGAGCACTAGGAGTTTTGAACAATGTGAATGAAATTGAAAATACGAAGCAGATAGGAAGGGATAACTGATGAGCTGAAGCCAGTTCACAAATATTGAAAATAAGATGAGCTTTACCTTGGGGGGATAAAACTGGGAAACACAGTTAATAACCGAGAAGTGTGTCCTTCACATAGTTATGGAGGAATCCGCCGTCGAATGCCAGCGCACGTCTTCGGCGTTTCATAACAGCGTCTATCCACCTACGAGACAAACAAGGAATAATCCAAATTTAACACCATACTAGATAATTAGAAGAAGGTCGAGAAGAAGTGATTGACTGGGAATGAAATGATGGAAGAATATTTACATTTCAGTCTAACGTTTGGTTTTATATACGATTCCCTTTCAGTAAGGAAACTCTCATGCCAATTCCCGCGTGGAGGAAGCTATGATGTTACGAATTATATGATTAGTTACGAAAGTTAATGCCTGTTAGACAGTTTCGAAAGTTAGTAGTATAGATTAGTTACAAAAGCGTATTTATATTTGTTACGATTTGTTATGCTAAAAATGCATAACTTAAATTTAAGGTGATATACAAATGATCGTATATACACATATGTCTACCCTTCTGGTCTGGGTATACTAGAACTAGTAATTACCTGTGGCCCACGGGCACTATTAAACAAAAAAAAAGAAATTCTTAGGCATACTAGTTAGAAATTTTATATTTTTGTTTTGATAATTTATTTAAACTTATGTATTTTTACTCAAATATTTTTATTACAACCATTGAATAAATCAAATTTCAATAAA
>VIGQ01000866.1:0-5000 GCA_009663005.1 Actinidia chinensis | reverse complement strand
AAAAAAAAGAAAAGGAAAAGTTTGATGGCAGAGTTGGAAGTGTGGCAAACGAGAACATCAACGTGGCAAAAAAGATAAGTGTGTCATTTTTCTTTCTTAAAATTACTAGCCGTCATGATGGCACACGATCCCACAGCAAACACAATAATTTAGGCAACCTCATAAATCAAAGGTTTTCCAAACACATTATCTGTTTCCTGAATTGTAATCTTGCGTGTTTCGTCTTGTTCTGCTGTCTTTTGGGCCATTGATACATTTTGGATGTTGGGAACCGAATGTTGTGCCGAATGAGCGGTTTGCTTCTAAAAAACAGAGAACCAAAGGTTTCACGGCCATTCGGTTTGCAATTCGTTTAGGCTCTTAGGGAATAAAACATAATGCCCAAGAACTTTAATTACAGAAAAACTGAAGCGGGATTAATCGAGAACAATGAAGATAGATGGGGTCCGTGGCTTCCATACGAGGAATGGGGTTCCCAAGATGTTGATAAAACTTGATAATAAAGTATTACGAAAAGAAATAATTGAGACCAAAAGTGTGACGACCCGGGACCCTCCTGGGCCGTTTTAAATTAATTATCTAAATTCTGGCCATATTTCTCCTCAAAATACAATGCAAAACACTAGTTCCTCAAAATATTCAATAGTCTATTACAAAAAAGAGCAAAAGTAGAAGTCACTGGAAACCATGCTCGAAGAAGAGAAAACTAGAGAAGGAAAAAGTTATGCTTAATATCGAAACACGAAAGCACCACCGGCCATAGCAATCTCAAAAATCAACACGTCTCAGGTATAGTGTCACTGAATTTTTATTCTTCTGCTTCTTCGTCACAGAAAAGATAGCCAACACCACGCTTGAGAAGAAACTGAAAGTAAAAGTTAAGACTAAACTATTGAAGTTGTATCAGGGTTCACAGTATGGATTTCCATTCATTCTCCACTTTTAGACTATAGTTTCCGTTTCCTGTTTTCTTGGCTGTTTGGATGTACTGATTCCAACACCGCAAACAGCAAAGTAAAGTTTAACAGAAAAAAAGAGAGAAGCTCGTTCTTGAGAAAAGATCAACAAACTAGAACATTCTAGGTGACGGGCATTTTATTATTTCTAGGCATCATATAAATTCAAAATATTAATAATAAAAAAACAATCTTCTTTTTTTTTGTGTGTGTGGAAATGCCAAACAATTCCCTATTTACTAGATATCTTTTGGCCAACAAACTAGCACTATAAATTTGTAATTTGGCCCATTCCGAAAGGTTTGTTCCATAGGGGGCCTTGGGAGTTGGCCAAATGGATGGAACACTCCAAAATGTTGATGAAAATTGCTTGGGTCTGCTTGTTCAAGGGGAAAGTGCAAGAAAGAAAAGGTTAAAGGGAGGAAATGAAAGGAAATGAAAATAAAGCAAGGAAAATGAAATCCTCTCCTTTGTGTTATTGTGCAGAGAAAGTGGGGAGGGGAAAAGGAGGAGGAAAAAATTTGAACTTTTGGAAAGGAATTTATAATACAAGTTTGACGATCTATTCATCAAAGAAAAAAGAAAAAAGAAAACAACCGAGACTAGTTAGACCTTTATAGCAATGAAATGCGAATGTTGATAGATAGAGAGATGAATAGCTGAATGAAATGAAACATAACTAAAAAAACGAATGACAAAAAATAAGAAAAAAGAAATGGCAATTTTGGGAACAAAAATTTAAATGGTGAGATCAGGCCAAGGCTTGAGAATTGTTATGCTATTTGGAGTTTGTGTGGTTCCATTGAGGTATTTACTAACTTTCCTGATTCATACTTTTTCATGTCACTGCCTAAACGGACTCGAAAGTGATAGAAATTCGTGAAAATATGCCAAATATTAGTTTGTCTTTTTCATAAATTTCAATTACATGTCAAATATAATCACGTAATGTTTTCTTGACTTGTAATTTGGTTTTTCATCCACTGTTCTACTGTCTTTTAGGCTGTTTATCGCACTTTTGGATTTGTGAGGAACCGGATGGTGTGACGAATTACTATTTTGCTTCGAAAAACCCGAGAACCAAAGGTTTTAAGAATAATTGTTCGTGGCAACGATGAAGTTGTTGCCTTTTGAGAGGAGTTGTGAAAGACAAGTTCAGTAATGGCGTGGACGCTAGAGGGGTTTGTTTTCTTTCTATGATTCTGCTTTGCGAAATAAGGCAGAGAATATGAAAGAAGATCTTCTAGCTGCCAAACAGGATTAACATTTGTTTGGACTGTAATTGTCAATATATTGCACTGGAATAAGACATGATGGTGTACTGAATTCCATCACCCAAACAGCCAAAGTATAGCTTAAAACCACATCTTATTATGATTAATCCTACTATAAATAGAGGTATCGGGAGGAGAACTCGTGTAGATAATCTCAAGTAATTCAGATTAAGATTTGTCAAGTGAACCTATTTCTTTTACACTGAAATTGAAAATACGAAGTAGATATATCGAAACAACCTGTTACATAGAAAGGCATAATGTTTTATAGAAAATCCACCCCATTGAGCTCACGATGAACATGCATAGAGTTCCAAATCGAGTTCTAAATCAACGTAGCGTATACCTGCATATTCCAAATCGGGATTGGATTCAAATTAACGTAGCGAAATTTCACCTACGAGACAACGAAGAAAATCCAAATTAAGCATCATAATGTAGATAACTAAAAGAAGAAAGTCAAGAAGAAGCAGTGATTGAGTAGGAATGTAATGATATAGGAATAGACATTTGGTTGTACATAGGATTTCAATTCAGTAATAGAACTCTCAGTCCAATTTACCCCATTGGAGAACGCTATGAAATCCTGTGATAGTTAAATGTAATGGTGGCTAGTTACGAAAATTAGTGGTGTTAGACTAGTTACGAAAGTGTAAGATGTTTGTTTTGAATTATTGTGGCTACCTCCATAGAAACTTCATTACTATATTAAGCATATATACAAATTCATATTATGTACCATAGCTTGTTCCTTATGCGTTTGATATACTAGAATATATACGCAATGGAATGAGATATGTTCTTAAATTGACCCAAATAAACCTTATCATAATTTTTTTTGCTTCGAAAATGAAGTTATGGGATGGGCAATGAGAGAAGATTGAAGTAGTATAAGATAGCGTTTGAGCTAATTTAGTTGATTTGGTTCTGCAAGTTTTTTTCTCTTTAGTGATTATATTTTTATCGATTTCTTCTGACGAGAGAAATCTGAAAATTTAAAATATTTGATCTAATTCAAAAAATAAAAAGCTAATCAAAGACAAAACAAAAAAATATTTTTACTCAACAAATAATCTAGTTTTTTGTCTTTTAGCAGATTTTTTTCTTCTAATTTTGATCAAACAGCTAAAGAAATTTACTTAAAAGAAAAAATCGCAAACCATATTAGCCAAACTACCTATTCGATGATATCATTCATGAAAACATTAGATTAAAGTCTTTTGGGGGTTCGGATAGTTACTTTTTTGATTGATGACTCTTTTTACTTAAACAAAGAATAATACGGAAAAAAGAAGAAATAAAAGAAAAAGTAAACAATGTTGGGTCACTTACCCTCTCTATTATGTCGTGAATTCTATTTGGAATCCTCATTACCAGATTGCGTTTCCTCATTCGAAACTTGGCGAGCTGTGGCATCCGTTCTTCCTCCACTAGTAACTTGGCGAGCTGTGGCATCGCTTCTTCCTCCACTAGTAACTCCTTGAGGTTGTATAATCCCGTAATATCCAACACTTGAAGTTGAGGAAAATTAATTAGGCTCTCCTCCGAACAAACCATCAGCTTCTCCCCAATGTAGGAGCCATCACCAAATTTTAAGGATTCTTAATCTAGGGAGTTTTCTTCTTCAAGAGTGTCCATGGATCCGCTTCCCAGCAGTGCGAACGAGGTAAGCTTGGTTGAGGTTTTGCGGCGTTATCATAATTTTTGGCAACTCCGTCACGTGCCCGTACAAATGCAACCTAAAAAGGTTCTCATAGCGAGGCAGATTTCATCCATGATATTAAATGCCTATGAGACAGATAATGCAGCCGCAAGATCTCTAGCTTATGTGGTACGATGAATAGAAATCTAGTAGCATACCTTGACTTTTGACAAGTTAGAAGAACCAATCCTAAAAGAGAATCCTAGTTTTTTCAAATTGGTAAGTTTTGGAAATGAATAATTGTCGGAAAAATACCGAACCGTCAGGCCATAGAGGGTCTGGAGATTTACAGAAGCAACTTCAGTTGAATGCAAGACCTTAGCCATATTACGCAATAGCCCCTTAGAAACGAATTTAATTTCATTTAATTCAGAAAGCAGAATATGTCTCAACTTCTTCATGTTCCAAATAATATACGGAATGACCATGTAGTAACATCCTCTAATATCCAATGTCTCTAAATTTTCGAGATTGCTAAAAGTGGTAGGAGGCCAACCAAAAAACCCACTTAATCGAATCATATCTCCAGTGCCTCAAATTCCCAATTTCACGTGGCAACGCAGAATGGAAGCTCTACATTAGACTTAAGCACTCGAAGACATTTCGATTCTCGAAGATAATTTCTTAGCACGTTTCCTTTTAAGTTGACTGTCCATTCATCTCTAGCTAAACATAGCACTGTCACGAATTTCGGCAGTTCTAAAGTTGTTGAGGAAAGTTCCATCACCGAGATTTCTACTATGATATGACTCTCGGCACTCGCATACTAGAATTATAGGTAATTTCAGGCGTCGTTAATAGGTGATAAAGAAGCTAGTCTCTTGGCACCATCACCAAAGACTAATGCAAATATCTGAAGCGTCATATTTTTTAATCTCCATCAGAATTTCCTTCGTCCACTTGGATTTAGTTCCTAGAAATCAAGTGATTAAATAACCTCCCCATCTCCCTCTGCCTCCCGCTCTCCACTACTTCGAATAAATCCTTCTCCTGCCCCATATTGATTAGGTCGATGCATCAATTCATAATCCTCTGGAAAAAAAAGCCCGAATAGAGGAAGCATGTTTT
>VIGQ01001883.1:30000-32500 GCA_009663005.1 Actinidia chinensis | reverse complement strand
TGCCATTCATATGTCTTATTCATTTTTTGAATACCAAATCTGTCAGGATCATGCTATATTGGAGGGGACCCAAAAAATAAAATAAGGTGACAGTTAATAGGTATAGAATATAAGAAAATTCAATGGTGAGTAATGCTAAAGCATCCTCAATTAAACAGAAAAACAGATTTTTTCATTCCTAATTTATTATTATTAGTATATTATTATTATTATTATTATTATTATTTTTTCTTTAATACCATTTGCAATAAATTTTTTTAACAAAAAATGAATCAAACCTTTTTGTTATTTTTTTATTTTGTACCCTTTTATTTTTTTTATTTTATTAATTATTTTATTATTATTATTATTATTATTATTAATTTCTTTTAATACCCTTTAATTTATTTTTTGTTAAAAAATAAATGAAAAAGTTTAGCGCATCCAACTCTTCGGGATCGTTATAAGATCCAATAATTTTTTATTTTCCATTCTTATTCCTAAACAAATCTTTGATCCAATCACAACTTAGTGAGACTTAAAATCTCAACATTTGTTTACCCTCAACTCGTGAGATTTGGGGTTCTCATTAGTGCCATTCCTATTCTTATTCATTTTTTGAATACAAATCTTCCGGAATCATGCTATATTGGAGGGGACCCAAAAAATAAAAAAGTGACAGTAATTGGTAAATATAAAGAAAATTCAATGGTGATTAATCTAAGCATCCTCATTAACATGACAAAACAGATTTTTTCATTCCTACTTTATTTAGTATTATTATTATATTATTATTATGATTATGATTGAATTTATGCAAGAACGATTTTCATGTCCGGTCAGGATTGATCTTCACCATTGTAAAAATATCGTAGAGGGTTAGTTTGGTTTCATCAGTTCGTTGTTTTATATACCAGATGTCCACTAGAAAGAAATAGTAGTTTTTTACACTTGTGGGCCTCCCTAAAAAATAACAAAATCACAAAAAGGGAATTCATTTTTTGTTTAAAGAAAATTAATCCAATGGTATATTAAAAAAAATAATAAAATAAAAAATTAAAATAAAAAGTACAAAAAAAATAAAAAAAGTCAGTAACAAAAAGAAAAGTATTTTTATTAAAAAATATGAATAAAGGGTATTAAAAAAAATTATAATAAAAATGATAATAAAAAAAAGGGTGCAAAAAGAGAGAGAGAGAGAGAGGGAGAGAGGATGGATGAGAGAGAGGGGGCATTTTGGTTATTTCATAAGGAGACAAGGGAGAAAAGTGGTGTCAGGATAATTTTTCAAATCTCAGGGGAGGTCATTGTAATGCTTCTAACATCAGAGGTACTTCTGTGATTAAAGGCAAACCTCAGGGGAGGTCAGGTGTAATTCTCCCATTAATAAATAACAGCTTAATTATTACCAATCTGCTACTCTCATCTTCTCTTTTGTCCTCATGTAGAAGAAACATGCTGAAAACAGTTCTTTTACAGTAAAGAAGACTCTGCAACTGCTTCTACTGATTGGAGCTTACAAGCTCTGCGCATCATAATAATAATAATAATATAATATTGTCCTTCATTCACATAAAAAGTGGCTCACGAGGTTCTTGCGAGACCACATTTTTTTTTTTTTAATGGAAACTATGGGTGGTGGAAAAAATGTATTGATTTTTATATGAAGAGTGTATAAAAATATGTAAAACATACTATATATATATTATATTGTGTGTATGTAAAAGTGTACATTAACCATCATTTATGGGCGATATTAACATAACTGTATTGAATATGTCTTTATAGTAAGCAATTAGGGCTCCATCCTTGCATGTCTTGGTGGTATGGTAGCTGAATTTTAATTTTAAAAATCTAATTATTCAAAAATAAAAGTTGAAAATGTGATTTTTTGACTCGATCAACATTCGACGATGTCTATCGGAGTTTGTTTGGATTGGTTCGGTTCGCATGTCTGATGCATTTTTAGCCAATTTTAACTAATTGAACTCGTTTTGGACTTCCTAAACTCTATTTTGGTAGACTTTTTTTTTGATTTAGGAATTTAATTTGACAAAAAATTCTTTTGGTATCAATGTGCTTTTGGGAATTTCTTTGACTTAATTTGGAAATATCCTTTCCTTTTTTCAGCGGCTTCCTTTGTAGTTCTTTAGCGGGGATTTTGGTACCTTCCGGTCCTTGGAAGAACATTGTAGTTGGTAGCCACTTGGTTTGATTTGGTTGGATTAGTTGATCTCTTTGTGACTTTGTCTGTGAAATGATTTGTTTTTGTTTCCAATTAGGGTTGGAGAGAATTTAATTTTTAATTTTGGCACTTTTGAGAACTTTTTTTTTTAGAAAATTTTCCTTTTATAGCTCTTCGGAGCATCGATTGATTCGTTAGTGTAAGTTTTTACTCGTTTAACTGTATGTGGATGTTAGAGTACATCGTCTAACTACGTAAACTTGTCATCTTTCATTTTATTTTGGTATTCCTATTTTGTGTGTTTGTTTTTCGCATGCATTGCACATTTATTGGTTC
>VIGQ01001883.1:17500-20000 GCA_009663005.1 Actinidia chinensis | reverse complement strand
TCAAATAGTACCCAAATATCATATATTAATCATTTCAAATTTTTGGAGTGTTATGGTATTTTCTTCCTTCACCCATCTCCGAACTAAAAAGGTCAACAACAACAAAAAAAAAGTTAGAATGACAATATTCTCCAAATCCAAAACTATTGGTAAAGTCACGTATAACACGTGTTGGTAAGAACAATTGAAAAAAACTTACGTTTGGTGTTCAATTTTGAATTATAATGAAAAAAAGTCTGTTAACAAAGTGATAAAAAAGCATTCCAAAAAATAATTAAAAGCCTACTAGTCACAATCATGATCCGGTGGTAAATACTTAAAAGCTAATTTTTTTTAAGCTTGCTATCAACGAGTTTAAGATTTTGGGCTTTTTTGCTTTTTGGCCTGTACTTTAACTAAAAATTAAGCAAAAAACAAAAAAGCAAAAAGCAAAAAAGTCAATCAGATTGACTTTTTTGCCTTATTTTAAGCAAAAAAATCAGAGAAAAAGCCTAATTAAAACAAGTTGGGCCAAACGGAGCCTCAGTCTCTAAACCTATAGCCTATTACAACCTCTAACCGGCAGTTATATCGATACATAAAATACTACAACACACATAGATCTTCTTTATTCGGCTACTTTTTATATAAATTTGCAAAGATTGAAGTATAAGTATTTTAGATTTTATTTACAATAACTTCGTGTTTAATATATATATTGTATAATGCACATCTCTAATAGACAAAGGTTTATTTTTGTCTCTCGTTTGTACCATTTGTGAAAAAATGAGAGGCGAGAAATCATTTGTGAAAAACGAGTAGAAAATGTATAAGTATCTATATATCCTACATGCAGATGAAATGGTTGACTCTTGACAATTTCACTTTTTAAGCAATTTTGATATATGCAGATGAAATAGTTGACTCTTGACAATTTCACTTTTTAAGCAATTTTGATATATCAAATGTTGATAGGACATAGAAGCAAGGGCGGAACTACGGCATCTCCAGTGGATTCAAATGATCCTACTGAATTTAGAATTTTCTTGGGGGACATCTATGATATTATTAAAAAAAAATTGAGAAATTTATGTAAAATGACACAAATAAAATTTTAGAAAAAATACAAATAATGGGGTCAATCTAAAAATTCTTCAATAAGAATAGTGAAATATAGGAGTAACTTGTTCAATGACGCTGCTGGATAAAAAGATAGTTACGCCATTAATAGAAGTATATAATATTGCTGCTGAATTTTTTTGTTTCGTATTTTTATCATAGCACGCATTATAAAATGTCTCAGTTATTATACGAATTTCGATTTTTATTTTTTAATGACGAATTTTCGTTTTGTACTTTTTAACTAACAAGTTTAACTAACAATCGAATTATACACGTACGTATAACAAGTCCGGTTTTTTAACCAGTACCGTAATGTACTTAAAACTATGCTAACTATATATACTACTGAGGTGAAAGGAGGTATTGTAAGAAAATTTATCACAAAATTGACAGCAAACCAAAGAATTATAATATAATTTATCCACTTGTTATGTTACTTTCCCCTACATAAAGCTCCAAACAAGTCCAAGTTCAAACATGCCCCCCAAAAAAATCTAGCATCTGCGAGCCAAGAACTTCCATAACATCCATACCTTTTAATCGAGTAGTGATTACAACTCGTACCTACCTGTATCAGGTAGAAAATAGACTAAATACGTTCTTTTGGGCAGCGGGTGGGTCCGGATAACCCGATTGGGTTGGTATTTTTCTTTCTTTCTGCTCATCCTACAGTGGATGATCTCAACTTGGGAATCCCATTTCCCATCACATACCATTGCCTTTTATAACTCAACCAAACAAAACTCAATACCACTCAGCCTTGTTTGGCCATATTTGCATTTTTCCATTCACCGTTCACGCATCAAGTGGCAATGCACCATACTTGTACACTGTCCGAGCTTTTTAAGAAGCCAATCAAGAACAATAAAAGAGCATAAAATGTACATAAAACTAAATTTTTATGTATCATCCGGTTTTTTTTATTTGTCCTTTTGTTAACTACATCCATATATACATATATTTTTCTGCCTTCGAATATGGAACATCCCATCTTCCTCTCCGGCGAGCCCTCCAACCATTACCCTACCTGCGTGTCAAAATAAGACTTTTGAGAATAAAATACGAATTCCACAACTTGCAACTGATTAAGTACATGCAGGGTATATGACAATTATGCCGTGCTTGAATCATACAGATTTATCAAAGAAAAGATAAGAAGATCGATCCGCAGTGGACAACCATGAGTATGTATGCAGAGCAAACAACTGTGCTGATATTTGAGCGAGGAGGGGACTTCTGTCATTTTATCATCACCCCCCTGCTTGAATGCCCATTTACAACAAGATGGTATGGACTCTATGGAATTATGCAGCGAAAAGGCTATGTGAAAAAATGGGATTGTAAAAACCTCACCATCTGGATCAAAGAAGCATACTTGCTTGGTTTTCCCATTTGGTTG
>VIGQ01001883.1:2500-10000 GCA_009663005.1 Actinidia chinensis | reverse complement strand
GATTAATCTGCCACCAGTTCAGAGTTTCCATCGAAGTTAATAGAATGTAGGTAACACGCGCAAAAACCATTAGAAAATGTTGATAATTTTTTAAGCGAATGCAGTAGTAAAGATACACTTTAACCCTACAGGGATTAATGATGATAATCCAACATGAGGGGGGACAATTTGTACACGACCCAAATATAGGAGTTAAAGTAAAATTTGTCCTTATTTGTATTTTTTTTGTTTAATTTTTTAAAATAATATATTAAAAATCTATTTGTTGGACTTAATTTTTACCAAGAATATTATATAATAGTTAACTCACAACGGTCCTTTTTGTCAGGTTTTTAAAAATTATGAAACTACTATGTGCAACCTTGACCTCACGAAGGAGGAAAGGAAAGTGAGAATGTTGATGTGGGAATCATTTTGTATTTGTTATATTACCAACTTTAAAATGCTAAAATTATTATTGTAAATAATTATTTTAACAAAATTTATCAGCCATCTTATCTACTACGCTGTTATTTGGGTTTTAACGTTGTGATACGTATGGAGGAATATTATGAATTAACACTGCTAAATTATTAGTCATGTAAATATTAAGACTTCTTCCAAGAATATTTATTAAAAAAAAATCAAATTGAAAAAAAAAATATCAGAAACAATTAAATTTTAATTAATTTTATAATTATATTTAAATTAAAAGATAAAATTATCACAAGTATTATAATACATTTCAAATTTAAGTTACAAATTTTTAGATTACTCAAATAATAAATTATGATTGTGCGAATCTAAGTTACCAAACTATCAATCAGTCAAATGATAAATTTTTCACCGTGGCCTTAGTGGCTTGATAGGACTTCTAATGTGGTTGGTCGTGGGCATCGACTTCCAGCCACGCCGTTCATTATCTTTTCATAGGCATGTAAATTTAAAGTTTTTTACTTTTAATTCTAAGGAAATTTTTAAATTTACCAATTGATACACCAGGTTACAGTTTATTTGATTTTTCTTTTTTTTTCTTTTTCTTTCCAAAGTTGCTGTTAGTAATAGATTTATGGGATTGAAATCACATTCTATATGTGCTTTATCTTAAATTCGTTTCGGACGCTCCAGTACTGTACGGTTCAATTATGCAGAATCGAACTCGAACACTCACTTTCTATACGCCATGTACAAAACCGCTGGACCACAGCTATCATTCAATTATTCTTATAATTTATTTTATTATTAAACACTGTCTTTTGGCACCAAAAAACTTTAAAAAAAAAAAAATTCTCTAATAATTGAACTGCAACCTCACCTTACATAACATCATGAATTTAAGATAGAAGCACATATTTATCACAACTTAAATTTTTTTCCTGTAATCATTACAATTAGGACATTGCAAAAGCTAAAAGTTTAGGGACTAAGCTCCACCGCCTCTACTAGTGAGTGTAACAAAGTAATATATACAATGAGATGGCAAAATAACATAATAATGGAGAAAATGATCAAATTAACCTCACAAAACAACCCCGTAAAGAGAGATATCTTTAGTGGTGACAAAGTGAAACAAAATGATATATAAAAAAATGACTGTGGTTTAAGTAAGTGTCAAATTAGTTGAGATGTATTTAACTATAGTGATGCAAATCTCTAACTTTTTAATTTTTGTAACTGTTTTATTATTTTAATTTTACAATCAATGTATTTGACATTATTTATCCACTTAAATAAAAGTAATCGATGATTTTTAGTTTTTTGTATTGTTATTTCAAATTTTAATTTATTGTACAATAAAAATACAGGTGGTTGTTAAATTACTAAAAAGAAATTTATTATTCTTATAATTTTTAACAAACAAAAATATTTTTGTAACATTAAAAGAAAAAAATGTGTACAAATATAACATTAGATTGATTAAAAAAAATGGGTCGGCCCCGTACAACCCGGAACGAACTGTTACTGTAGAGTCCATTCCAGTAGTATAGCAGATCGGCTAATAGCCGAGCTAGGGACGAGAAAATGCTTAATGGAACTGGGCCGAAACCGATTCGTTACTATGTGTTCTGGGCTAAGCCCAACCCGTAACTAGCCGAGCCCTTTAATGTAGCGGGTCTCTCTAAGCCCAGATCGTTAGTTTTGGTGCCTCCTCTATTCTGTTGCCAAAACAACAAATTACTTATAATGGCCCCCGGTATTCGAACGGAATTTCCATCTTAATATTCCTACCACAGAAATTCCAAACGTTTAGAAGGCCAATATTAACCACAATCTCGAAAATCAAAATTCGTAACAAGATCAAATAAAAATAAGCATAGAATTGATGTACTACTCACTGTTTGGTAATCCACGTGGCAATATTTTGAGTGGATCCATATTTAGCATTGGACAAGCTTCCCCGACTTTGTCTCCACCGATCCCAACTTTTCGCGCCACTCAGTTTCTCAAACTTAATGGTACCCCAAACCAATTCAGTCCCTCTCTCTCTCTCTCTCTCTCCTCTGTCTCTCTCTGTTTCTCTATCTAACAAGGAGATCGGATCTGTGGAGCAGAGGGAGAGGTTTAGAAGGACCTGATTCAATTCATACGTTCAAAAATGGATTCTTCAGTCAAATTGCTAGAGGGGGGAGCTCAAATCTCCTGGCTCGATGGACGGCCTTCAAATGGCGATCAAAACGAGTGGGGTTGCCACGACTCTCTCAAGAATCTGAACCAACTCATCTCTGAATCCTGTCTTACTTCTCCTCAGTCCAAAGGTAAGTCCTCGTCTTGCTTCTTTTCGTTAGTATTCTGGTTTTGGTGTTGTGTTTGGGATTAAAAATTTAAAATTAAAAAAAATTACAGAGGACAGTAAAAAAAAAATGAAATAAATAGTTTTCACTGGCGTTTGATTGAGTGATTTAGTGAGGAAGAATGGACATTACTCACAAACGCGATGGATGGAAAGGATATGAATGTCATTGATATTATAATAAAACGGTTTGTTTGTTTTGCAGAAATATATCTCGCAGAATCTACTGTCCAGCTAATTGGTGAAATTTGACCACTACACTTTTTCTTTCATTTTATCCCTCCCCCACTTTTGTCCTTGGTAAATCACAGTTCAGTCCTATAAGTGTTTTTATTTATTATAGTTTTAGTCCCGTAAAATTTTCAATAATTACATATTGGTCCTAATTACATATTGACCACTCTACAATTGCTTTAAATTATATTTAGAACTCTTAAATTTTGGTTATGTTCAATTTGGGTCCCAAAATTTTTTAATTTTTGCATTAATTTAATCCAAAAGATTCTTATCCTTTCTGTAAAAATTATTTTTATAAAAATTATAGTTTTCAAATGTGCTGATTCGATTTTTCTACTAATATGATCTATAATATATAAAATTTTTTAAAATAAAAATTGTATAAATCTTGATACCATTATACAAATGCATAAATTTCATAGACTCTTGCAAATTGTTGGTCTAACTATATAATATTGGTCAAATTAAGTGCAAATTTGTACTTCAACTAGTATAATTTTTTATCACGTATGTAAATTTTTAGTACAATTGTATAAATATTAATACAATATATATTTTTTGGTCAAAGCGTGCATTTTTTAAACAATTATGCAAATTTTAGTCTAATTTAATGAAAAAAATTAGTTTTAAATTGGCGAATGTTGTACAAATTTTGATATACGTCATATGAACTAATATCTCATTGGGCAAATTATATTACAATTGTGGAATTTTTGGTACAATTAGTACAAGTGGTAAATTGTGGTACAATTATAAAAATTTTAACTATAAATTGCGGCAAAAATATGTCAAGCTGTGCAAATTTTTTTGAACACTTGTAAATTTTGATCTTACATCTATGAAAAAATATTTTGGTGCAAATTTTTGTTATACGTGGTGCAATTTTTTGTTCAATAATATAAATTTCTAAAATTTATAAATTTTTGGCCTACATTTTGCTCAAAATTGTCTCACTTCGAGGATGTGTGCATTTTTTAGTGCAAGAGTTAATTTTTTTGCAATAAGTGTGCAAATTTGATAATCTACAAATCTCTACAACACACACCATATTTTCTCATTTACCCCCTTACCACCATTTGTTTTTCATTTTGGGGGTGCCCCTTATAGCTCATGACCACTAATTTTTTGATATTAACTTTTTATTATTTTTTTCTTTTTTTTTTCGATTTCGACGACCTATGAACCAGTATCTATCTATCAAGTGTTTTTCTCAATTTTTGCCCCTACTTTATTTCTTTTTTTAAATTTTGTCCTACCCATATTAACTAATTTATCACAATTTTGTTACCATTTCTTTTTTCCGATTTCGCCTATGAACAGTACATCGTTTAACATTTTTTTTTTTTGATTTTGCCCTACTTTTATTTTTTTTTTATTTGGCCTCACTCACATTAATTCAGATAATTAGGTTCTTGATAATGAATTGTTTATTCTGAAAACTCCCCGGTGCATAGCACGGGCACTGTCACTATTATCTATATAGATATATAGTCATTAAAGTTGGTCCGATTATATTTTGGGCCGATAAGATACTGTAAACGGAAGATAAAATATAATAGCCAAATTACCCTTGCACAAAACAATAAAATACCCAATTCACTCAATCTATAATATCCCATTGGAAATGAAATTTCCTCACGCCCTGGCCCTGGGACTTTGAAGTAACACAAAAGAAAATTACAAATATTTTTAATTTGTTGTTTTACACTATTTTCTTATTACGCATTTATTGTTTTTTCGATACCCATCTGATTCATTAATAAACCGATTCATTTTTTTTGTTTTTCCCCCCTCTTACTAAAAACTTGTTTGTAGGCTGCATTTGCAAACTAATCAGTTAACAAAACAAATTCCAAAATAAATATTCCCAAGACCCACAAATTAAAAAACTTCATCTTTAAAATCACAGCAAGGCAACAGGGGCATAAAAGTCATTTTAGCATTATCCACACCCATGGGATTAAAGATACCCACCCCCTCCCCCCGTATTGGTACATCCAGTGTTGGTAACTCACTAATTTTTGTTGGATAGAGACTTCTACAGATAAAATATGCAGGTGCATTAAACAATACAATCCCTTGATAACGTGGGACCTACAAGATATGAAATACAATCCCACCTTTCATAATCCTCAAACAAACGACCCCCTAACGTCAAGCTAACGTATGCAACAAAACACGGAAATTTAATTTACTTTTATTTCCATTTCCTTTAAAATTAACTTGGTACTCTTTTTTTTTCTTTTTTGATTTGTAGAGCCACTTTACTTGGAAGATTTGGAGAATTTTGCTCAATGAGAGATTGCTACGTGCTTTCAACACACATCGAGATGCAGCATTGAGGAAGTCTGTTTTTAACTGTTTCGTTCATTTCGTTCATTGGTCCATTTCTTAAACCAATCCTAATTTGAAAGAGAAAAGACCAAAAAAAAAAAAAGAAAGAAAATAATGAATCCCAGGTATTCTTCTTTCTCTATTTTTTGATCATAAGGATTTAATAGCAGGTTGCGGAGCATTGATGATTTTGAATGAAGAATAACCTGCAATCTATTCATTAATCAACACACAAACTCTATGGAAAGTCCCAACTCCTCGGCAAAGTTTATTACCTCCCATCCGTGCAAAATTTCATGGACGCTTAGTAACTTTTGTATTCTGGCTTGAATTCATCGCCCCGTTTTGATCACTTGATGTCCAGAACAGTAAATAAGAAAATGGACGGGTCTTTTTTTCTAACTAGATTGACTAGAAACCAGCTCTCTCACATGTAAAAAATAAAAACTGAAGGTTCCTACCTTCCAGGGCACCTGTTACATTTCCAACTTGCGCCACATTTTGAGTCCAATGTTCTAACCAAACGTTACGGCAATTCTTCCGCCAAAAATCTTCTTTAGCTGACTAGAACCGTGTCGAAAAATTAAGTCCTCCGTTTGGTCTCCGACTGTAAGTTCTAAATCTGAGGTAATGAAACTGGCTTACATGAATGGACGCCAAACTTTAAGGGGTTTTTGAGTCTTATTGTGAGTGAAGTCCACATCGACAGGATCCTAATGCTATACCTCTTTATAAACCCTGTGGACAACCCTCACCTTGCAAGCCGGTTTTTTCAGGTTGAGTTGGCCCATGGTTTCGTCTAACATGATAATGCAGAGCTTAGGTTCGAAGGCCTTCTCCTCTTGGCAACCGCTCAGGCTCACGGGTCTCTCTCGCCGTGAGTGAATTCCACACCTCTTGGACCACGCCTTTGCCTCACATCTCCACGCTTCGCGTGAGGAGGGGCGTGAGGTGAAGTCCCCACAACATCGCCTGGATACGAGGCCTGTCCCTCCCTTATACAACCCTGACAACCCTCACCTTGTCAAGTCGGTTTTCAGGTTGAGTTTAGGCCCATAGGTTCTTCTACACTTACAATGGATACGACTGAGGTCAACAATGGAATGAAGGGGCAACTCACTTAAGAGCCCTATTAGCCGATTTTAGAGGGTCAAAAAGACTAAAGATTTGAAGGAACACAGTGGTGGGGCGCATTCGTGCCTGCGGTGAGATCTCTTGTGTCTGTGGCTGTGCCTTTTGGGAGGTGCAGCAGTATTATCATGACGAATCTCGTACTGCTTCCCCGAGGATTCCCAAAAGTAACAAGCGGGTTAATCAGTGGATCCACACCAGGGTTCCTCTGCAAGAATGAATGTGGCCGATAAAGGAAGCATGAAGCTGAAAATGACATCACTTTTCGGTGCTTTTTGAGAAACGATTGGGACATTTGAGTTAAACAAGTTGCGGCAGAAGGCATTGTTATAACAACGAAAATGAAGTTAAATGATACCATAAGGGAAAGCATTCAGTTCAAGCAAGAGTGACCAATCTCTTAAAAGTTCATTTTCATATAACTTTCTCCAAAAACTACTAATCCTGTAATGTATTGTGTGTCATCATTTGATTCATTTCTTAGCGTATTCCATCAGAAGGTTTTAAACCAGCGTTATAACTAAAATGTTAGGAATATATGCTTACAAAAACTCGTTGGGTTCTCCTATGTTGCAACGAGTATTCTCTGAATCAGTCTTGTCACCGTAGGCGTCACTTTCATGTGACTCAGAATGAGCAACATTATCACATTGTAATCCGATAACGCCACCTTAACTTTGGCCGATCTGGAGATGAATCGTCCAAAACAGGGTCTCCGCGAGAATAATCATGCCATCCATCCTTGGAGCTTGTCTCGTATTTAGAGCATCTCCAACCCACACTCAATTTTTCTCTTAGAGGAAATTTGTGCGCCAAACCCATATCTAAAAGCATCTCTATTTGAGAAGATGCATTTTGATCCTCCAAACATTGGAGAATGGAAGAAAATATAGAGGATACTCGTCTTTCTATTTACTTTCCTAAATTCAATTCGTCATCTTGAACTTCTGATTCTAAAGTTGAATGCCAACCAGGGACGGGTCTTGGTCCAACCAGGTCTAAAACTGGTCTCGGCAATGGAATCAGAA
>VIGQ01002134.1:27500-35000 GCA_009663005.1 Actinidia chinensis | reverse complement strand
ATCCCATTAAAATACATGCCAGATTACCACATATATTCATAGAATAATAATTAAGGGGATTTCGATCCATTATACATACCATTAATTTTTTCTTGGTACCTTCATGGAAGAAAATTGAAGTTCAGGAGGGGAACAACCCATCGCAAACAGGCCCGATTCAAACCCCTAATGGGCGACTACTTGAAATACAACCAGATAAGATCCCATTTAGGAATACATGCAGATTACCCAATAAATTTGGAGCACAATAATAATTGGATTTAGAAGATCAAAACTAATACAAACCCAATTAATAATTTCTTGGGGTACCGCCATCATTGGAAGAAAATTGAAGATTCAGAAGCGGAACAACCTCGCAACAGTCCCGATTCGACCCTAATCTGGCTACTTCAATGATACCAACCAACCAAGAATTCATGAATACAATCAACTCTATCACAGCCCCGATGGACCCCAATTGCGACAATGCTACAATTCCAAACTAATAATTCATTGAAATTACAGTCAGATTAGCAAATAAATTCACATATCAAATTAATTGGATTAGGTCTAAACTAATTACAAACCTAATCAATAATTCTTTTGGGTACTTTATGCAAGAAAATTGAAGATCCAGAAGCAGCGAAACTCGCAAGATTCTACCCCAATTGCAGTCCCTGAAACCTCCTCCCCAAGCCATTAGCCCTCATCCAGATGCGAGATAGTAATTAGGCCTATTTATAGAGCCACGTTTTGACCGTTGAGAGAGGACGCTCCTGCTTCGACTTGGGAAACGGAAAACAGAATTGATTTTCCATAATGTTGCTTGGGAAAGAAATGACAAGGTAATTACAAAAAAAAACGGCAAGTTTTAGGAAAAATACACTTGCCTTTAGCATGATGACCCCTTAATAAAAAAATGTATATTCACTTTCGCTTCGGCTTACAATCAAGACCACTCGCTAAACTCATCAAGTTTTAACAACACATAGCGCCTATGTGGACAACCTTGCCCGTTGGCGTATCCTAATCTTCATTACCCAAACACACCACTCTCCCCTAGCCATAAACTAACCCTAAACAAAAATCAAAACACTGCCACCGCCACCAGGACACCCCAAAGAGAGACCACAGACACATAATAAAGAAAGAGACAGAACATCAGCGAGCAAATACTAATCAAATCGGCTCCTATACTACGATCTAGATGGAGTGCCAATGTGAAACCAGACAAGTGACAACGTACTTTTTCTTTGTGGTGTGAGGAGAGGGGGGGAGGGAACACAAGTGGGGTAAGGGGGTTGTGAGGGAATGGCTAGGGAATCCCGGTGGCGACTGGCTCTAGTGGCAACAGGTGGTGGGGAGAGGTTGGGGGAAAATTAAAATTAGGATTGAGATTACGGGTTAAGGTATGGGAATTTGTATTTTATTTTTTATTTTTTTTAATAGTGAGATTGCGGATTTGTGTAGTTGGGGCAAGTGTGAACCCAAATCTGGATCTTGGGGCTGAATTTGGGTGGGACTACGTGTAAGATTGGTCTTGATTATAAAAAGCAATAAGTTCAAGGGTCAAATGAGACAAATTTTAGTTGGAGGCGAAAGTAAGGAATTAGTCAATGTCTTAAGGAGAAAAAGTGTAGGTTTACTCGAGAAAATAATAATTCATTAATAAAAATACCAAAAGTTGCGGAAATTACAAAAAACTTCCAAGTGTGTGTTTGTAAAACACATTAAATAATGTAGTTTCAATAGTAGTAATTAAGCTCTAGAGTTTTGATTGTTCACAATAAAACACATCAGTCTCGTTTCATTAGGATTGACGAAACCTACTAATTGTATAAAAAATTGAGAAAATGGCTTATTTTAATAATATCACCCTTTTAATCGATGCAATTAGGATTCATTTCAAACAAAACTTCAAAAGTTAGCTAAATTTAATTTAAAAATGAACCCAATGAAGTGATTGAACTCGAAAATGAGTCTTAGTTGCATCGATTAAGTCTTTAGGGTGATAATTTTGAAAGATGTGTTTATTAAATTTTTGGCAAAAATTAGCTAGTTTGTCACACCTAATGAGACTGACAGGGTTTTAAATTGTGACAAAATTAAAACTCCAAGATTTAAATTTATTATGATGAAAGTATAGATTATAATTAAAATTAAGGATTTATAACGAGTTGCTTAATCTCTAATAATTTATGAGAATCCTTGTAATCTAGCCTCAATTGTGATGAAATAAAAATCTCATAATATGTGTAAAATCCGTGCGCACGTGTAAAAATATAGGACATTATCCACTATGCATATTAATTAATTGAGAGAGTCATCAATTGAATTGTCGTGCAAATTGCTTCTCCCCCGACACCGGCCCCTCTTGGACACTCCTTCGTTCTCATGACAATTGCTTTTATATCCCTCTTTCTCCTTTAAAATTATAACACATCGAACACCCCACATTTTTTTTCTAGTTTTGTTGTATTTTTTATTTAGTGTTATTGGTTTATTTTATTAGTTTTTTATTTATGATTAATTTTTGATTAATTTTTGATACATGTCAGAACCTCCCCCCTCTCTTTACATAACTCCTGCTTTTTTGTGTGTGTTTGCTTATTAATTGTTAGTATTTTTGTTATTTTCATATATATACTTTTATTTGATCAAATTTTTATAGGTTTGTAAGTTTTTACAAATAAGACTCCCAAAACTATAACAAAAAATAAACAAAAGATTACAAACATATAATTAAAAAAATTTGTTTTCAAAAAAAAAAAAAAAAAAAAACATAAAAACTGATTAACCAAAGAAGGAAAAACTAATTAAAAAAAAAGAAACAAACTTTAAAAAAACACAAAACTGAAAGAAAAAAAAGAGGGGTGGTGGCTGGAAGAGGAAAAAGAAGTGGGGTGCATAATGGTAATTGTGAGGTTTTCGCCATGGTCGTGATAGCCAAAGGCCACCTTAGTGACAGACGCAACAATCTGTGACAAATTGGTCACTAATCTACCAATATTTTCTCTATCTACCCCATTGAAAACGGACTCATACCATTGTCCTGGGTCACACTTAGGCTATGTTTGATAATGCTTAAAAGTTAAGCTATTTTTAAGTTTTTATAAAAATCTCAATTCTTTTTGACTTTTTTGCCTTTTGTGAATTTACTTTAGCTAAATAAGCAAAAAAAAACAAGGACAAAAAAAATAACATAATGGTTTTTTACTTATTTTAAATAAAAAAAATTAAAAAAAAAAACTGGTGCCAAAAGGAACCTTAGTCAGACTCATAACATCTTTGAAAACACTCATAAACACAAACTACCAATGTTCCAATGGTAAATGATGGAAAAGTGTTACTCTTTGGGATTAAATAAAAATTGAATAAACAGGGGTAAAAATTTACCGACTCCTCTGATATTTCTGATTAAACACAGCCATCTCCTTATACTTTTAAAAATTACATTAATCTCTTGTACTTTTGAAACTATGGTTAAAATTATTCCTTAAGCTATTTTTTTTATGGCAAAAACAACAAAATCGCCCTCTGGTTAGGGCTTTCAAAAAACAATTCTCATTGCACAATTAAATAAAATTAAATTTTTTCCCCTCAAAATACCATTAATTTATAAAATAGTTAATATATTTTTTTTCAATAAGTAATTATTTTTTTAAAAAAATAATTTAAATAATTTTTATTTAAGTAATCCTAACAAAATATGTTTAAAAATAAAACTTGGTCTCAATAATAAATTAATTTAAAAAATAATATTCAAATATTTTATTTTTTAAGTGCTCATAATCTAAACCATACTTTAAAAAATAAGTTATGATTAAATTATTGTAATAAAAAAAGATTATATTTATGTATTTAATTGAGTTATAAAAAAATAAATTTGGGAACTAAGGGCAATGTTGTCCCATTTTTGCATAAAGATAGTCCACGAGAAAAATCTTGACAATAATTTTAAAAATAAGGAGACGGTAAGATATATTTTTAGAAATACATGAGAGGAAATCTGTATTTATTAAAATTTCAGGAAATATTAGTGAAATTTATCTCTCTTTTTTCAAATAAGATTAGCCCTAGCTAGCTAAAAAACCCATATGGGTTTAGTACACTGACAAAAATGTGACTTCTGAGTTACCATAAAGTCGCATACATTAATTTCGGAAAAAACGAATATATCATGTATTCTCTAAAAAAATAAATGAGTAAATTCGAGAGTGGATATGATTATTTGATTAAAACTATATTTCAAATTAATCTATTCTACGCCTATATGAGATATATATATAATTAAAAATAGAGTGTATATAAAAAATTCTCTCTTATGTGGCACATACGTGGCACGCTCTGTACTTTTTTATTTTTAAAAATATCCACGGCCCCGGTTAGTCTTATATAGTAGATAGTAAGATTTTAATTTTAAAAAAAATCAAGCTATAAAGAGTTGTAACCAATACACTTACGTATAAATAAAAAATTATAAGTTGATAGTACATGACTTCACATTAAGGATCTAAAATTATGAAACTTTAGATTTAATTTATTCTAATTAAGATAATAAATATTTAAATCTAAATATTTTAGAATTAAATAAGATATTTTTAGGAAAAAAAACACACCACCAAAACCACAGATGTATATGACAAAATGATTTATGTTATATATATATATATATATATAATATATATATTAAATCATTAAATTATATACGTTAATTAAATAAGAGTCACTGAATTTACTAAATTTAATAAAATAACAATAATTAAATATTACAATTATGAAAAAACGCTATATTTTTATAGTTTTTAAAATATCATTGATCGTCCTTATTTTTGAAAATATTATAAGAATTCTCAAATAGAAATAATATTTTAAAAAATAACAAAATTTCCCTATGTTTAGGATTTTTTTTAAAAAAAATCTCACATACACTATTATAAATAAATATTCTTTATTTTTGAAAAATATAATAATAATAAGTTTATTTTTTAAATACATTTAGATGAAGAATAATTAAAAATTATATTTATCATTTAAAAAATAAAAAATATTTTTAATAACAAAGTTAAAATGGGGGTCCCATTATTGGAAAGAAACAATCCTAGTTTTTACTTCTTAATTGATAAAAAAACAAAAATAATTATAATTGTTATAGTTGATTATTATCATTATTATTTTGATGGCAAGTATGTGTATTTGAACGAACAATTAGTGCTATAAAAAAAAACTATTTTTTTGTGAATACCTCAAACAGAAACTTAGTGCTATAAAAAACACACACAATAAACTTAGGTTTTTTATTTCAATTTATTTAAAAAATAAAAAATATAAAAAACTAAACTTTTTTAGTTATCCCAAAACGGGACCTTAAACCCATTTTTTTAGTTATCACCTAAAAATCAGGTTAAAGTTTGTTTTTGTGTACCATCATTTTGGCTGACTTTTTTTTAGTTATAAAAAAAAAACAGTTAAAATGACTTTGTAAGTTATTTTTACTAAATAAAATCATAATAATAAAAAAAAATAAAAAATAAAAAAATTAACTTCTTTTAATAATAAATTTTAAAAAAATTGACTTTGAAGTATTGTCAAACGGAGCCTAAGCCAAAAGTCCCTCAATGGGTAAAAAAGTACCAGTAAAAAGGTAAGTTTTGGAAGATGAAAGAGACAGTTTGATTGATCATGTTTCTACTTTTCCAATTTTTTTTTAATGGAACTAGGTGGCAGTGCACTTAAGAGTTTTAACCATGGTTGTAGGGGTTGAAAAAGACCCTTGGTCACATTTAGTACTGTAGCTATTTGCAACCCACTTAGACTTGCTTGCGTATCCATCTATTTAGTGGACTAATGAAAAGCGACGGAAAGTTTAAGATCAGTGGTATCTATTACCAGGGTTAAATCAAATTTCCATGGTATATCGAAAAAAATATTACTGCAGATGGAATTTAAAATAACTCAATAAATGCGTGAGTTGGAACGATTTTGTCATGAAACAAATTAAACGACATGTTCGAATTCTATTATAAAAACTGGGGGCATGAAGAACTGCACTATACATTCTTTGTTCATGCCCCACCCCAATCCACCTCTCGTGGCGACAGACTTCCCCCATCTCTCTCTCAAAAACTCACACGTGATTGACTCACACGTGATGACCTATACAACCGTCGTAAGTACTGTCACAAACAGCTCTCTTCGAAGGCTTTCATATAATTAGTCCAACAAACAAAATTAAAGTGTGGAAGCGTAAGTCAGAAATCATAGATTCAAATCATGTATATACTGAGTGCAAGTTGAATATGTTTTGAATTTAACTTAAATATGATTAAGACCAACTCAACTCAACATGGATCAAAATACCATTGCGGCGCGCGTTTGATAGAAGCATTATCGAAAACCATCATAAAAGCTAAAAGAAAGTTGATATAAACAATGCCCAAACTTAGCATTAACATGAAAGTAACGGCAATACAAAGATTTTTTTGAGGAAACAAATCATAATAAAGTAAAAAGAGCGTTAAAATAGAAAATCTTGAAAAACCATTCATCTACCCCACCTTCAACTGACTAAAAACGACGCCAATCATCACCAAAACAGCATAAAATGATCCATTTATCCAGCAAAACCAGAGTTAGCTGGAAGTAGCACTCCTGCCACGTTCATAGGTACACAATAAATAAAACGAGACTCAAATTATCAACATACTACTACCACTACAACTTAAAACCACAAGAAGTTCATCAATCATACAGACAATTAATTTGTTAATGGTCTATTGTATGGAGAAATACAACAATCTCAGCAACGAGATAATTTATATTCAATATTGGGCCATGCATTATTTGCAATATATGTACAGAAACATATAAGATAATGTGTGCATTAATCCATCCATTTGTCGGCATGGACAATCAATCAACAATACCAATCTCGTGACAAGCATTGCACGTACATCCAGTGGCGGGTCCAGGGGGGCGGGCGGGGGCCGCGGCCCCCAAAAATATTTGAAAAATCAAAAAAAAATTAATTAATTAATTAATTTTTTATATTTTTTTTGTTACTTTTAAATATTTTGATATTAAAGATACACAATTAGCCCCTAAACGGAAATCATGCGTCCGCACTGCGTACATTTGTTCTACTATTAAGTAGAAGAACATTTTAAGGAAAGCCTTGGATATCTTTGGAATTATTATGGAATTTTCCAAGAGGGTTAGGACCCCCCTCCCCTTGCCCCCCTTGGCGCACTTATTATTATCTTTGGGCATGCAAAATTTACTCTACCCCTGGGTTTCTCATTTAAAAACGAACACATAACTTCATGAATGCTAGGGATCAAAGGGCACCGTCAGAGTTGACCAAGAAAAAAATTGAGTCAAAAGAGAAAATCTTAAATACAAACATTCAGTTTCACTATATTTTATCGTCATCATTTTAACTAGGACAAAAAAATAAACCCTAAACCATACCACCCCCACCACACCCCTCTCTATCCACCATAGCCCATCCACCCGACATTC
>VIGQ01002134.1:15000-17500 GCA_009663005.1 Actinidia chinensis | reverse complement strand
CTGTTGTTACAGTTTGTCACTGATAATGAAACAAATTTCGTCTGCTTGGAGAATGACTTATTGGAAATACCCTCGAATGTACAAAACTAAATGTTGCGCCATGGAATGCAATTACTTTTTGAAGGATATATACTCTGAATTCAGTGGGTGAAAAGGTTAATGATGATGCAAAGTGATGTGACTACATGTATAAGCATACTATAATATTGTCAATGATGAGAAGAAACACAAATAATAAAGAATAAAGCATCCTTGTTGCAACTAGATTGCTATCTAATTTTTCTCATGTTCAATCAATTTTGAAGTCTGAAGATGGAACGGTTTGCTTGTGCATTACGGAATGTAGAGGGGGGATTGGATTATAACAGAAAAGAATTGGCAAAAAGTTGTCACGAACATAATTCAAAACAATTACTGAATTTGGAATCAAGGGAAAGGAAGTTTTGTTTTAGAAGTTTTTAGAACCATTAGTTCGAGTTCTTCGCTTGGTAGATGGTGATGGGTCACTTCAGGGTATTTGCATGAAGCAATGGAAAGAGCTAAGGAAGGAAATCAACCAACGTGTGTGGAAAACAATTCAGCTAAGTACCTGCGAATATGGGATCTGTTAAAGTAACTCTGTCTCAATGTTATGACCCCTATCTCCAATGCTTTTGCTTTTTTCTCCACTATCAACATATTCTTTTCTCCAAAGTTTCGAAACACAGCAGCCAATCAAGAAAACTAAACACTGAGTTGCGCCACTCTTGATAGTTAGCAATGCACACACACATGGGGCATATTGTGGGTATGGATCTCCATCCCGTGCCACGAAAAACATATTCAAGTTCCATTACGGAAAACGTGCCACGAAGCAACTCCAAATATGCCATGAACCCACCCAAGTGATGCCAAACTTGTGGCACCTCTAGCATTGTTTGTACTCGTAAACCTAGGCTATAGGCAGGGCCCGGCTCCAATTGGGACCCACCAGGACGAAAGTGGCTTGGAGGTTAGAGTGAGGCTTGTCAACAATCGCTCGGCAACCCTTCCCCAGAGTAGGCTCCCTTGATCGGTCTTTAGAATAGAGAGGATGTTGGACCTTGACGCAATATGACCCCTTTGGAGCCCACACAATCTCTGACCTTTTAGCCGTTATCATAATAATGACGACCCCTTTAACTACCACCTCCATCACATGATACGGCAATCATGAGTTGGGCCTGAAATGGAACACCCCCAACCCCGATATTGCCCCGCACAAGAAACTATCTCCAACCCTATGACAAATCCCCTTGTTCATTCTATTTTGGAATTGCAAGGGGCAGGATGAGAGATTGTTTCCTTAGGAATGTGCCGAGCGTGTTACACTCCACACCCCAGCTTGTTGTCATCTCCCATAGCTGCGTTCAAGGAACTACCTTGTGACCACACGAGTGCTATACTCGGATTCACAGACGCATAATTGTGACCCCCTCGACTTTGGTGGTGGACTTTGGATATTATGGAACCATCTGAGCTTGAATGTGATGTCCTGTTGTCAACACCCAACACAATTCACGTTTTGTCTAACAGAATGGGCACTGACCACCAGTCACCACGGAAATAATCCAGTTACACGCACACGATCGCCCGCAAGATCAAGATGAATGAAACATTGTTATCCCATCCATTATTCTCCAATGATGGGACACTCTATCCCATTTATGTTATGACTCTATCTGGAAACATCGTTTCAGGGAAAAAATAAGTTCGTCATCGCTTGCATCATTGTCATTTAAAACTGAGTTTGGAGCCATTTTTTGCTCCATATTTGCTGACATGCGATTTCCAAAACCGTGTGTTACATCTCCTTAAGGCAAATTCGTCTCTTCTCTTGTCTTCTCAACAATTCGAAAGATAAATTTAGACATCGGCTCAGGGTACGTTTGTCTGTATCCCGATCCCCAATGTTAACATATATGGTTTAGAGTTTTTAACTTCTCAAAAAAAACTGGATATTACCATGTTTCTGGCAATTCTTCACTCCTGACTGAATTTCTTGGACATATTACTCCGTACTGTTCACCATATCTTGATCCACACGCTAATGGCCGCTTAGATTGGGGCTTGCAAAGTTGTCACATTCAATATTTTCAGGCTTCATAATAGGTTCCATGAATTGCAAGCAAGGGGCTACAAAATGCGCTTTTAGCATTAACTTAAATCAGTAACATAGGGATTTTAATGAAGCTTGTCTAGTAAATCATAGTACACCATTGAGAAATTAAAAGTGTTGGGAACCCAAAGATACATCGTTAAGAGCTAAGAATGTTGATAGAGAAGAAGAATCAATAAGGACCATTATTACAAACCCTTGAGCACATGGAATAATTTCTAGTGAGTAATCCCCAAAAACAATGAAACATGAAGAAATTTACTAATTCATTTAAGGATGGGGTGACAATAAAACAGAACATCAAAAAAGATATTTCTTAAACAGAATTAGTAATTTACAATATAATGCTTCATGTGGATTTGT
>VIGQ01001930.1:0-5000 GCA_009663005.1 Actinidia chinensis | reverse complement strand
GATGTAGTGTTTTTTATAACTTCATTCTCATGACCTCGCTGTAGATATATGATGATTCTGCCCCCTACATTGAACCAGTTCAAGTCAAGGGATTCTGTTAATTTGAGACATTTGATGCGGCTTTGGATGAGTTTCTACTAAAATTGAAATCACGATTGAACAGCAGCCGAAGCTCAGATGGCTCTGGCAATTCATAAACTTAGGCAACATTCGTGTGGATCAGGTCCAATATTAATATTTAATATTTTTCTTAAAGTATGACAGACTCTTAAACCATTCCTCGTCCTATGTCTGAGAATTTCCTTTTGCTTTCTAGCCTTTCTTTCAGTTGTGTTGATTTTTACATCCTTGTCTTAGAAATGTAACCCAAAAAGTTAATTGAATTTTTATTATGAACTGCCATGACTTGAGGCTCTTTGGCATTTCTCTCAGTTTTGGCTTTCTCTGTTGATGTCCCAGTTAACTGATGAGATTACATCAGACAGCCGTTTTTGTTTTGGTGCGAGTAATAAGCCTATAATTTGCCTGGTGTCGTTTTTGGGATGTCCTGTGTTGCACTGATGGATTGGATGAGAAAATTAGATGTTTCTAATCCACAGAAATTGCCAAGAGGACTAAGGGAACTGAGAATATAAGGTTGTGGGAGACTGAATAGAAATATCTTGTGCTGCATTTTGGTATACTGGATATAGTGGTGGAGGTTGATAACACTTAATTGGTAGAAATGGATCTGTTTAGCCAGCCCCATGAAATTGGTATTCGCAGATTTGAGTTGACCCCAATCATTTTTGTTCCTGTTTTAATGATCCATTAAAGGTCCGTTTTGAACTTGGCATATACGCTACTAGTTAGTTGCTGTGTTTTGGAACGTTTAGGACAACTTTTTGGATGGTGAAAGTGGGTTTAACTGTGACCTTAGGTGGGCAGTAGTGATTGAAAACAGCAAAATCAAATAGGCAAGTCATGACGGTTTCTGTTGTGTATAACATGGATGCAACAATAATATTGTAGGTTTTGATAGCAGTATAGCCCCAAGTGCCAACTGGCAAGCTGAAATGGAAGTAAGGTATCCTTGATAGAAATGAATTAATAATTAGTTGTCTCTCGGTTCAAACTATGATCGCACTTGTTATGCCTAGGCTTTACAATTCCTATTAATGTTTCTTCTTAGTTTTAGTTTTTCTTGAATCCCTATTCATTTCTTGGAATGATTTCAGTTTTCTATTAAAACATTTTAGTTTTGAGTGTTGTTGTCAAACTTGGAATCTTCTGTATTCTATTTCTTAGAAACTCGTGTGCATACACTGAAGAAAGAAGTGATAGTTGCATTAAAATGGCGGAACTGATAGAATATAACTTGGAAGATGTTGATGCTGCTATCTTGGCTGTTCGTGTAGCTCTTGCAAATTGTTGAGTTGGGAAATCTAGCTCGTATGGTGAAGAGGAGAAGAAATCTGGAAACCGTGGCTGGACTTATTGACAAGCTTCATCTTGAAATCAATATGCATGACACTGTTTTTGAGCAACAATCTTGATGAAGTGATGATTATGAAAAACACAACCTGTGAAAGGTGTTTTGAAGTTGCATTTTTTGATTGATTTTTATTGCATGTTCTAGTTAAATTAATGAAGCTTTCCATCAGCTATTCAAGTTATTCCACGCCTGTTAGGAACTGACATGTTGTTGTACAATATCGAGTACACATACTTTTTCTACCAAGGGAGTGTTGATTTTTCTTCTTAAAGTTGTAAACAAGCACAAGATCATTTGGGTATTTTGAATAATTGGGCTTTTAATATCTTATTAATGGATTTAATTGGTTATGAACTATTCTCATAATATGCATGCGTAGCTTCTATTTCTATAGTCGTATTTTTGTGTGGACATTTTTTATATCACCTGTTATTTGGTCATCTGTTCAATAACCATTGGAACAATATGTTTTATTATCCATATTTTCCTTCCGTAATAATTTTTCCACTTCTAGGTAGAAGTTGCTTCGCACTCTCTGCTCACGCTAATGCTATGAGATGGTATGAACAGAAGAACAAACAAGAGAGAAACAGGAAAATACTATTACCGCTCATGAAAAACCTTCAAAGCTGCCTGAGAGAAAGACCCCGGCTCCAGCTTTCACAGGTAACTGCAGCTGCTCTGAGATTTTTTTCCTTTCTTATGCATTCTGATGCTATTACATTTTACTTAAATATCAGAGAGAGGAAGAGAGAGTGGTGTTGAAGTGTCACCCAGATATCCTTTGTTATATTTATATTGTCATTTTCACAATACCATTCTGTTCCAAAGTTTGTAGAAAGTTTATGGCTTTTTTTTGGATATTTGAGTTTAAAGGCTATCATCTTCTTTTCTGATTTAAAGTATCTCGACTCACTCCTGGTAGCGCAGAGGCCAGATAGAAGGTTGCTTCTCTATATGTTCAGCGAATAACATCTAGAAGCTAGCTCTTGTCTTGGTTGTGCAAACCATGCCTATATAATTGAATCGATTTAGCTTACCAAAGTGACTTGACAAAAGTTAATAAGCAATCAGTTCCGTTCCAAGGGACATGGCCTTTATATATTCCCTTTCCAGAGAAGGTTGCTCATCTTGCAACTGCCACCGTGGGAACTCAATTTGCAATTCATCTGGAACCAGTTACCATGTTTGTTTGAGGAATTTGTTTAAATAATCACCCAGTGCATTCTGCTGCTCGAGTCCTTTCCTTTTGTTTGTGTTGGAGAAAATCTCCTCACATAAAAACTATAGTTCTCTAAGCGTACTGGGTTGATCCTGGTGTAACCGTTAAGTATCTTTTGCAAAAAGATTTGGCAGTTTCAATCTTCATTCTATCTGCATCTTTAAATCTACAGTCTGCATAAGAAAATGTGTCAATGTATTACAAATGAAATGGAATAATGGGCACGCTATGGTTTTCTTTGTTAATATGTGGCCCGTAGGTCTCAGTCACCTGCTTAGTGCACTGCTCGCTTATTAAAATAAAAAATATATATTTCATTCGCCTCTTGATTAGTGTCATAATGGTGGCGGTGTGTTTTTTTTTTTTTTCGAACCAAGTGGATTTTTCTTTGAATGTCTTAGAAAAACTAATGTTACTGTGTGGTGCTCAAGGAAGGAAAAAGGATTGTTAGTGATTGGATCCGCATATGTTTGATAACTAGAATAATCTTCTCCTTGAGAATAATCAAAGAAAAATGGAAAATGTTCATTGGACATTAAAACATGACTAAATTGGTCCTAGTTTTTACTCTTCGGGTGACGGAGTGGGAAGAAAGGAGGAGATTCTCGAACGAGGAAAAGGATCCAATGACTTCGAAAGAATTGAACGAGGAGCCGTATGAGTTGAAAATCTCATGTACGGTTCTGTAGAGTGGCAGTAAAGGTGACTTATCTGTCAACTTTTCCACTATCACCCCCCAAAAAAACAAACCACTTTGGTTAATACTATGGCAAACTGGCCCCTTGTGTCAACTTCAAAGTTGATATATCAAGGATAGATGTCATTTGAACAAATGGTGTTTTTTGATCGACTATAACCAGCTTCTAAAGATCTCATTTTCGAATGCACCACATAAATGACAGGTTTGCTTCCCAGCAAAGAAGTAATAGTATAAAAAGAGAACAAAAACTGTCGAATCCTAATCTTTACATCTATTGTTTTTTTCCCTATTATTGGTCATATATAACGGAAGATGTTATTATCATGATCCCAATATGGTCTTTCATCTACAATTTACAGGAGAAAACTGTTGCTGCAATTCCATATTCGCAAGTTCACTGGTTTGAGAAATTTAATTGGTCCACTCAGCAGTTGAAATTATTTGAATTATCAGTGGACGAGATGCCAACAGATGAGATTATAGTTTAAGCGTTATATGTCAAAAGAGATTTGGTAAGTATAGTTATTTGGGTGAAATACAAACTGACACCCCTGAGGTTCTGGGTCCCCCTCTTAATACCAAAGCACCCCTGACGTTTGAGAATGACATTGACCTCCCCTGAGATTTGAAACTTGTAACCATTCCCCCATTTTACACTAACCACCTCTTAGGTTTGGGTTGATACACAAATAACCCTTGACGTCAATCTTCCGTTAGCAAGATTGACTACCACCTTCCATGACGTCAGCTGAAATAGGGGTTGGAATACTGCCATTTTCTTTTTTGACAAAGTTATTATAATACTCCTCTCTCCACAAGTGATATCATGAATATGATTGTAATGACTCTCCACCATCACACAATAAAGTAACTTTAGACTAAGTGGCATTTAATTAAGCCATGACAACAATACGTGATCGACTTTTCATCACTATTCAACAGATTAGTAACGAAAAGGGTATAAATATACAATTAAATAGTTTAATGGGTCCAATATGTTCATCTTTTTGGCATTCAATCAACATTCCTTGTGGAGTAATATAGTAATCTTTGTTCCAAAAAGAAGGGCATTATGATTTCCAACCCTATTCCAACACACATGTACCAACGTCATGGATGAACAATCAATCTTGCCTATCAGAACGATTGACGGTCCCAGGACGTTCTTTGTGTATCTCAACCCAGAACTTCAAGGGGGTGGTTGTTAGTGTAAAATGAGAGAATCTGTTACAAGTTTCGAAACCTCAGGGAGGTCACTGTCATTATCTCAAACATCAGGGGTCGTTGTGTGTGTTCTGTTAACCTGGAATCTCAGGGGTGGTCAAGTGGATTTCACCCAGTTATTTATAGTGGTTGTTCGTAACACATTATGGGTTTTTTCATTACTATGTTTATGATGATATGCTTTATTTTTTTCATTTATTGTTTTTTGGCGGGGTGGGGGGAATGAGAAAACAGGTATATCCATGCTGATCTCCATGGAGCTTCTAGCACTGTTATCAAGAATCACAAGCTGAACATCCGATCCGCCCCTTACTTTGAACGCAAGCTGGTGTTTTACTGAAGTTCTTATCTTCCGATTCAAGTTTTTCTTTTCAAGTTTG
>VIGQ01002337.1:35000-47964 GCA_009663005.1 Actinidia chinensis | reverse complement strand
TTTTAAAAAGACAAAGTACAACATAAGGCCTTGTCTAATAATTCTAATGAACTTGAGCTTGAAATTGAACCGAAGGAACTTCAAGTTCAGGTTAATTAAGGCCAAGATAAATTTACAAAATTTAAAGCAACAGGTACGTACCACAAACCATTCAAGGAGTGGAGATATGATTGAGAGTAGTGGGCCTAGGCATCGCTATTAGCACGGTACACCCACTTGAGTCCGATAGTCAATAGCAATAGTCCTCACTAAACAAAATAAATGCAAAATAGTCACAACTCATTACTCAAAAATTCAAATTAGCATAATTTGAAAAAGACAAAGTACAACATACGGCCATAACTACTAATACCCTAATAACTTGAGCTTGAAATTAAACCCGATAGTCAACAGTATTAGTCCTCGCAAAACAAAAAAAAATGCAAAGCAGTCACTACTCGTTACTCAAACATTAAAATCATGCTATAAATAAAAAACAACATAAAGTACTAACAAAAAGTACCTAAATAACTCGAACTTGAAGTTGAATCCGGTAGTCAATAGCAATAGTCCTCGCAAAACAGAACAAATGCAAAACAGTCACTACATATTACACAAAAACTCAAATCAGCATAATTTTAAAAAGACAAAGTACAACATAAGGCCTTGTCTAATAATTCCTAATTAACTTGAGCTTGAAATTGAACCCGGGGAACTTCAAGTTCAAGTTAATTAAGGCCCAAGATAAATATACAAAATTTAAAGCCACAGTTACGTACCACAACATTCAAAGGCGTGGAGATATGGATTTGAGAGTACTTGGGCCTAGGCATCGCTATTAGCACGGTACACCCACTTGAGTCCGATAGTCAATAGCAATAGTCCTCACAAAACAAAATAAATGCAAAATAGTCACAACTCATTACTCAAAAATTCAAATTAGCATAATTTGAAAAAGACAAAGTACAACATACGACCATAACTACTAATACCCTAATAACTTGAGCTTGAAATTAAACCCGATAGTCAACAGTATTAGTCCTCGCAAAACAAAAAAAATGCAAAGCAGTCACTACTCGTTACTCAAACATTAAAATCATACTATAAATAAAAAACAATATAAAGTACTAACAAAAAGTACCTAAATAACTCGAGCCTTGAAGTGAATCGGTGTCAATAGCAAAATACTCGCAAAACAGACAAATGCAAAACAGTCATACATATTACACAAAAACTAATCAGCATAATTTTAAACAGACAAAGACAACATAAGGCATTGTATACTAATACCTAATTAATTCAGCTTTAATGAACCCGGGGAAATTCAAGTCAGGTAATTAAGGTCCAAGATAAATATACAAAGTTTACAAGCCACAGTAGTACACAACATTCAAAGGCGTGGAGATAGGGATTTGAGAGTTAACTGGGCTAGCGCATCTCTATTAGCACGTATACCCACTTGAGTCCGATAGTCAATAGCAATAGTCCTCACTAACAAATAAAGCAACATAGTCAAAACTCATTACTCAAAACATCAATTAGCATAATTTGAAAAAGGCAAAAGTACAACATACGACCATACTACTAATACCCTAATAACTGAGCTTGAAATGAACCCGATAGTCAACGTATTAGTCGTCCGCAAAACAAAAAAATGCAAAGCAGTCACTACTCGTTACTCAAACATTAAAATATGCATAAAACAAAAAAACATAACGTACAACAAAAAGTACCTAAAAACTCGACCTTGGAAGTTGAATCGGTAGTCAATAGCCATAGTCCTCGAAACAGAACAAATGCAAAAGTACTACATATTACACAAAACTCAAATCAGCATAATTTTAAAAGACAAAGTACAACATAAGGCCTTGTCTAATAATTCTAATTAACTGAGCTTGAAAATTGAACCGGGGGGGGGAACTTCAAGTTCAGGTTAATAAGGCCCAAGATAAATTACAAATTTTAAAGCCACAGTTACATACCACAACATTCAAAGGGTGGAGATAGGGATTTGAGAGTACTGGGGCCTAGGCATCGCTATTAGCACGGTACACCCACTTGAGTCCGATAGTCAATAGCCACTATCCCTCACAATCAAACTACTGCAAATAGTCACAACTCCATTACTCAAAAATTAAAATTAGCATAATTTGAAAAAGACAACGGACAAACATCGACTAGCTACTATACCGTAATACTTGAGCTTGAAATAAACTCGATAGTCAACATTTAGTTCTCCACGCAAAACAAAAAAAATTCAAAGCCAGTCACCACCCGTTCTCAAACATGAAAATCATGCTAAAACTAAAAACATATAAAGTACTAACACAAAGTAACGCTAAATACTCGAACTGAGGTTGATCCGTCGTCAATAGCATCCTCCGCTCAAAACAAGAACAAATGCAAAACAGCACTAATATACACACAAACTCAAATCACATAATTTTAAAAAGACAAAGTACAAACATAAGGCCTTGTCTAATCATTCCTATTAACTTAGCTTGGAACAATTGAACCGGGGGAACTTCAAAAGTTCAGGTTATTAATGCAATATACTATCCAACATTTAAATCCACATTACGTCCACAACATTCAAGGCTGGAGATGGATTTGAGAGACTTTGGCCTAGCTCGCTATTTAGCACGGTACACCCCACTTTGATTCCGATATTCAGTATAAATAGTCCTCAAAAAAAAATAAATGCAAAATAAGGTCAAAACACAATCATCATAATGTTAAAAAAGACAAGTTTAACATAAGCCTTGTCTACTAATACCTAATTAACTTGAGCTTGACATTTAACCCGGGAACCTTCAGTTCAGGTTAATTAAGTCTCCAAGATAAATATACAAAGTTAAAGCCACAGATACGTCCAAAAAACATTCCCAGCCGTGGGAGATGTGGTTTAGAGTACTTGGGCCTAGGCATCGCTATTAGCACTTAACAAACACCCCCTTGAGTCCGTAGTCAATAGCAATGTCGTCCACAACAAAATAAATGCAAAATCGTCACAACTCATTACTCAAAAATTCAAATTAGCATAATTTGTAAAGACAAAGTACAACATACGGCCATAACTACTAATTACCTAATAACTTGAGCTTTGAATTAAAACGATTGGGTCAACAGTATTAATCCTCCCAAAACAAAAAAAAAATGCAAAGCAGTCACTACTCGTGACTCAATACATGTAAAATCAGCTATAAATAAAAACAAACTAAGTAGTAACAAAAAGTACCTAAATAACTCGCGCTTGAAGTTGAATCCGGAGTCAATAGCATAGTCCTCCAAAACCGAACAAATCAAACAGTCACTACATATACAACAAAACTCAAATCATCATAATTTTAAAACGACAAAGTTCAACATAAGGCCTTGTCTAATAATTCCTAATACCGTTGAGCTGCAATTGAACCGGGGGAACTTCAAGTTCAGGTTAATTAAGGCCCAAGATAAATATACAAAATTTAAAGCCACAGTTACGTACCACAACATTCAAAGGCGTGGAGATATGGATTTGAATCGCTATTAGCACGGTACACCCACTTGAGTCCGATAGTCAATAGCAATAGTCCTCACACAAAAAACATAATCCAATAGTCAAAACACAAATCAGCATAATTTTAAAAAGACAAACGTTTAACATAAGGGCCTGGTCTAATAATACCTCATTAACTTGAGCTTAATGGAACCCCCGGGGAACTTCAAGTTCCTGTTAATTAAGTCCCACGATAAATTAACAAATTTAAAGCCACAGTTACGTACAACAACATTCAAAGGCGTGGAGATATGGATTGTAAAGTACTACTTGGCCTAGCAATCGCTATTACACGGACACCCACTTGAGTCGAAGTCAATAGCAATAGTCCTCACAAAACAAAATAAATGCCAAATAGTCAACTCATTACTCAAATTCAAATTACATACTTTGAAAAAAAAGGACAAGACAACATACGGGCCTAACTACTTATACCCCTAATAACTTGAGCTTGAAAATTAACTGCGATAGTCAACATATTAGTGTCCCCTCGTCCTCCGCAAAACAAAAAAAATGCAAAGCAGTCACTACTTGTTCGCTCAACAGGAAAGCAGGCTTAAAGAAAAACAACATAAATACTAACAAAGAACCTAAATACTCGAGCTTGAAGTTTGAAATCCGGGAGTCAATATCAATAGTCCTCGCAAAACAGAACACATGCAAAACAATCACGACATATTACACAAAAACTCAAATCAGCATAATTTAAAAAAGAACAAGTACAGACAAGGCCTTGGCTAATAATCGTAATTAAACTTAAGCTGTGAAATTAACCCCCCCGGGAACTTCATAATTAATGCCCAAGATAAATATACAAAATTTAAAGCCACAGTTACTGTACCACCACATTCAAAGGCTGGAGACCGGATTTGAGAGTACTTGGGCCTAGGCAATCGCGATTAGGCCTGTACAACCCCTGAGTCCGATAGTTCATAACAATAGTCTTCACAAAAACATAATAAAGCCAAAATAGCAAACTCATTACTCAAAATTTCAATTAGCATCATTTGAAAAGACAAAGTACAACATACGGCCATAACTACTAATACCCTATAACTTGATCTTGAAAATTAAACCCGATAGTCAACAGTACTTAGTCTCTCGTCAAAAACAAAAAAAATGCAAAGCATCACTACTCGTTCTCAAAAACCTTAAATCCTGCTATAAATAAAAACAACATAAAGTCTAACAAAAGTACCTAATAAAAAACTCGAGCTTAATTGAATCCTGTAGTCAATATCATAGTCCTCGCAAAACATACAAATGCAAAACCGTCACTCATATTACACCAAAACTCAATCAGCATAATTTAAAAATACAAAGTACCACATAAGGCCTGTCTAATAATCCTAATTAACTTAGCTTGAAATTGAACCCCGGGGACAACTTCACGTCAGGTTAATTAGGCCCAAGATAAATATACAAAATTAAAGCCACAGTTACGTACCACAACATTCAAGGCGTGGAGATATGGAATTTGAGCGACTATGGGCCTAGGCATCGCTAGTAGCACTGTACACCCCCCTTGAGTCCCGATATCATAGCAATAGTCCTCACTAAAACAAAATAAATGCAAAATAGTCCACAACTCATTACTTTACTCAAAAAATCAATAGCATAATTGAAAAAGCAAAGTACCACGACGGCCATACTACTATACCCTAATAACTTGAGCGTGAAATTAAACCCGATATTCCAACAGTATTCGTCCTCTCGCAAAACAAAAAAATACAAAGCCATTCACTCTTGTCTCAAAATTTAAAACATGCTATAATTAAAAACAACCTAAAGTACTAACAAAAAGTACCTAAATAACATCGACCTTGAAGTTGAATCCGTGGCACTAGCAATAGTCCTCGCAAAACAGAACACATGCAAAACAGTCACTACATATACACAAAACTCAAATCCACCGCATAATTGTAAAAGACAAAGCACAAACATAGGCGTGTCTAATAATACCTTAATACTTGAGCTTGAAATTAACCCCCGTGGAACTTCATTCAGTTAATTAAGGCCCAAGATAATATACAAAATTTTAAACGCCACATTAACGTACCACAACATTCAAAGCGTGAAGATACGGATTTTTGAGAGTAAACTTGGTGCCTAGGCATCGCTATTAGCACGGTACATCCCACTTGAGTCCGATACCAATAACAAGGCTTTCACAAACAAAATAAATACAAAATAGTCACAACCATGACTTCAAAAATTCAATTAGCATAATTTGAAAATGACAAAGTACAACATCGGCCATAACGACTATTACCCTAATAACTTGAAGCGGAAATAAACCCGATAATCAACATATTAGTACGCTCGCAAAACAAAAAACATGCAAAGCAGTCACTACTCGTACTCAAACAGTAAATCATCTATAAAATAAAAACAACAGAAAGTACTAACAAAAAGTACCTATATAACTCGAGCTTGAAGTTCATCGTAGTCACTCGCAATAGTCCCGCAAAAAGAACAAATGCAAAACAGTCACCTACTATGACACAAAACTCAAAAGCAGCAGAATGGTAAAAAGACAAAGTTACAACATAAGGCCTGTCTAATATTCCTATTAACTTGAGCTTGAAAATGACCCGGAAACTTCAATGTTCAGGTTTAATTAAGGCCCAGATAAATATACAAAATTTAAAGCCACAGTTACGTACCACAAACATCAAATGCGTGGATATGGATTTGAGCGTACTTGGGCCTAGCATCTCTATTATCAGCACGGTACAAAAATCCCAACTTGAGTCCTAGTTCAATAGCAATATTCCTCACTAAAACAAAGGATGCAAAATAATCACAAACTCATTACTTCAAAAATTCAATATTTGCATAATTTGAAAAGACAAGTACACATACGGCCATAATAACTACTATATACCCGACAAACTTGAGCTTGAAATTAAACCCGATAGGCAAAAGTATTAATTCTCAATCTCGCAAAACAAACAAATGCAAGTCATCACGACGCGGTACTCTCACATTAAAATCATGCTATAAATAAAAAACAACCATACAAGTACTAACAAAAAGTACCTATATAACTCGAGCTTGAAGTGAATCCGTAGTCTACATCGTCCCTCGCCAACAGAACAAATGCAAAACAGTCACTACATATTACACAACAAACTCAAATCAGCATAATTTTAAAAAATCAAAAGTACACATAAGGCCTTGTCTAAATAATTCCTATTAACTTGAGCTTGAAATTGAATCCGGAGAACTTCAAGTTCAGTTAATTAAGGCCAAATAATATACAAAATTTAAACCACAATTACGTACCACCCATGTCAAGTCGTGGAGATATGGATTTGAGCGTACTTGGCCTAGCATCGGGCTATTACAACGTACAACCCCACTTGAGTCCGATAGTCAATATCAATAGTCCTCACTACACAATTCAATGCAAAATACTCACCAACTCATTACTCAAAAATTCAAATTAGCATAACGTGAAAAATGCAAGGACACCAACGCCATAACTACAATACCCTAAAAAACTTGAGCTTGAATTAAACCCGATAGTCACAAAGTATTAGTTCTCGCAAAACCAACAAATGCAACGCAGTCCCTACTCTTATCCACATTAACTCATGCTATAAATAAAAAACACATAAGTACTACAAAAAGACCTAATATCTCGAGCTTGAAGTTAGAATCCAGTGTCAATAGCAATAGTCCTCGCAAAACAGAACAAATGCCAACAGTTCACTACATATTCCAATTACACCAAACTCAATCCAGTATAAATTTTTTTTTTTTTTTAAAAGACAAGTACACCTACGGCCTTATCTAATAATACCTATAAAACGTGAGCGTGAAATTGAAACCCTGGGAACTTTCATGTTCAGGTAATTAAGGCCAAGATAAATATACCAATTTAAAGCCCCAGTTACTTACCACAACATTCAAAGCGTGCGATATGGATTTGAGAGACTTGGGCGAGGCATCGCTATTAGCACGTACATAAGCTGAAATGTAAGCAGTCACTACTCCGTACCAAACATTAAAATCATGCCTATAAAATAAAACCCACATAAATTACTAACACAAAGTACCTAAATCACTCGAAGCTTGAAGTTGGAAATCCGGTAGACAATAGCAGTCCCGCAAAACAAACAAATGCAAAACAGTCACTCATATTACCCCAAAATTCAATCAGCATAATTTGTAAAAGGACAGTACAACATAAGAGCCTGTCTAATACTTCCTAATTAACTTGAGCTTTAAATTGAACCCGTAGAACCTCAAGTTCCGGTTAATTAAGGCCCAGATAAATATATCAAAATTTTAATCACAAGTTACGTACACAACTTCAAGTCGTTGAGATATGGATTTGAGAGTACTTGGCTAGGCATCGCATTAGCACACGGTTACACCCATTGCGTCCGATAGTCAATGCAATAGTCCCTCCTAAACAAAAACTGCAAAATAATCACAACTCCTTACTCAAAATTCCAATTAGCATAATTTGAAAAAAGGACAGTACAACTATGCCATACTACTATACCTATACTTGAGCTTAAAATTCCACCCGATACTCAACAGTATTAGTCCCGCCCAACAAAAAATGCAAAGCAGTCACTACTCGTTACTCAAACATTCAAATCATGCTATAATAAAAACAACATAAAGTACTAACAAAAAGTCCTAAATAACTCGAGTTGAAGTTGAATCCGTAGTCAATAGCCCTAAGTCCTCCGGTCAAAACAGAACATCAAAACAGCACTACATTAGTACACAAAAACTCAAATCAGCATATTTTTAAAAAGACCAAGTACAAAACATAAGGCCTTGTCAATAATTCCTAAGGAAACTTGAGCTTGAAATTGAACCCGGAGAACTTCACGTTCAGGTTAATTACGGCCCAAGATAATATACAAAATTTAAAAGCCCCAGTTCGGTACCACAACATTCAAAGGCGTGGAGATTGGATTTGAGCGTACTTGGCCTAGGCATCGCTAATTAAGCATACGTAACAAACACAGCCCACTTGAGTCCGAATCAATAGCAATAGTCCCACTAAACAAAATAAAGCAAAATAGTCACAACTCATGACGCAAAAAACAATTAGCATAAGTTTGAAAAAGACAAAGTACACCATACGCCCATTCTACTAATACCTTATACTTGAGCTTGAAATTAACCGATAAGTCAACAGTATTTATCCTCCCAAAACAAAAAAAAAATAAATGCAAACAAGTACTCTTCCGTGACTCAAACATTAAATCAGGCTAATCAAATAAAAAACAACATAAAGTACTACAAAAGTACTAAAGAAACTCGGCTTGAAGTTGATCCGGTAGTCAATAGGCATGTCCTGCAAAACAAATCCAAATACACACAGTCATCCATGTACACAAAAACTCAAATCACATATTTTTAAAAAGACAAGTACAACAAAGGCCTGTCTAAATAATTCCTAATTACGTTAGCTTGAAATTGAACCCGGAGAACTTCAAGTTCAGGTTAATTAAGGCCCAAGATAATATCATTTAAAGCCACAGTTACGTAACCACAACATTCAAAGGCGTGGAGCTATGGATTTGAGCGTATGGGCTAGTCATCGCTATAGCACGTACAACCCCCTTGAGTCCGATGTCAATATCAATAGGCCTCACTCAACACATAAAATGCAAAAAGAATTCACAACTCATTACTCACAATTCAATTAGCATAATTGAAAATACAAGTACAACTACAGCCATAACTCTAATACCCTAATAACTTGAGCTGAATTAACCCGATAATCAACGTATTAGTCCTCGCAAAACAAAACAAAATGCCAAGGCAGTCACTACTTCGTTACTCAAACATTAAAATCATGCTATAAATCAAAAACAACTAACGTCTACAAAACGTACCTAAATAACTCGAGCTTGAAGTTAATCCGGTGTCCTGCAATGTCCTCCGCAAACAGAACAAATTGCAAACAGTCACTACATTTACACAAAAACTCAAATCAGCATAAGTTTTAAAATACCAAGTACAACATAAGGCCTGTCTACTAGTCCCTAATTAACTTGAGCTTTAATGAACACCGGGAACTTCATGTTCAGGTGAATTAGGCCCAAGATCATTATCAAAATTTTAAAGCCACAGTTACTAACCACAACAGTCAAGGCGTGGAGATATGGATTTATAGTACTTGTGGCCAAGGCATCGCTATAGCACGGTACCTAAATGAAATGCAAAGCCGTCCTACTCTCGTACGCAACAGTAAAATCATGCTAGAAATAAAAAACAACATAAGTCTAACAAAAGTACCTAAAGAACTCCGGCTTGAATGATCCGGGTAGTCAATAGTCAATAGTCTCCGCAACAGAACAAAATCAAAACATCATTACATATTAACACAAAACTCAAATCACATAATTTTAAAAAGACAAAGTACAACATAAGGCCTTGTCCTCATAATTCCTATTAACTTTAACTTGAGCTTAATTGACCCGGGGGGGAAAAAAAAAAAACTTCAATCAGGTTAATTAAGGCCCAAGATAATTATACAAAATTTAAAGCCACAGTTACGCACCACAACATCCAGGCGTGGAGATTGGGGATTTGAGCGTACTGGCCTAGCATCTCTTATTAGCCACGGTACAACAACCCACTTGAGGTCCGATAGTCAATAGCAATAGTCCTCACTAACAAAAGAAATTCCAAAATAATCACAAACTCCACTACTCAAAAATTCAAATTAGCATAATTTGAAAAGAAAAGTACAAGCATAATAACGCCCTTTAAAAATAACTACTAATACCCAATAACTTGAGCTTGAAATTAAACCCCTAATCACAGTATTAGTCCTCGCACAACAAAAAAAATAGCAAAGCAGTCACTACCGTTACTCAACAGAAAAGCAGGCTATAATAAAAAACACATAAAGTACTAACAAAAAGTACCTAATACCTCGATCTTGAAGTTGACTCCGGTAGTCAATAGCAATAGCCTCAGCAAAACAGAACAAATGCAACACAGTCACTACATAGTACACAAAAACTCAATCAGCATAATTTTAAAAAGACAAGTACAACATAAGGCCTGTCCTAATATACTCAATTACACTTGAGCTTTCAATGAACCCGTGTACTTCCATGTTCAGGTAATTAAGGCCCAAGATAAATATACAAATTTTAAGCCACATTACTACCACAACATTAAGGCGTGGAGATAGGTTTGAGAGTAAACTTGGACCTAGGCATCGCTATTAGCACACGGTCGCCTAAAATGAATGCAAAAAGCAGTCACTACTCGTTACTCAAACATTAAAATCATGCTATAAAAAAAGCACAACAACATAAGTACTAACAAAAAGTACCTAAATAACTCGAGCTGAAGTTGAATCCGTAAGTCAATAGCAATAGTCCCGCAAAAACAGAACAAATGCAAAACAGTCTTACATATTACACACAACGTCAATCCAAATTTTAAAAAGACAAGTACACATAAGGCCTTGTCTAATAAAATTCCTAATTAAACTTGACTTGAATTGAACCCGGGAACTTCAAGTTCAGGTTAATTAAGGCCCAAATAAATATAACAAAATTTAACCCAGTTACGTACCACAACAATTCACATCAAATGGCGTGAGATATGATTTGAGAGTACTTGGCCTAGGCACGCTATTAGCACGGTACACCCATTTCAGTCGCGATAGTCCATAGCTAGTCCTCACTAACAACATCAATGTCAACTAGTCACAACTCATTACTCAAAAATTCAAATAGCATATTTTGAAAAAGACAAAGTACAACATACGGCCATAACTACTAATACCCTAATATATTGAGCTTAAAATTAAACCCGATAGTCAACAGTATTAGTCCTCGCAAAACAAAAAAAATAATTTGAAATAAATAAAGTACTAACAAAAAGTACCTAAATAACTCGAGATTGAAGTTGAGTTCGATAATCAATAGCAATAGTCCTCGTAAAACAGAACAAATGCAAAACAGTCACTACATATTACACAAAAACTCAAATCAACATAATTTTAAAAAGACAAAGTACAACATAAGGCCTTATCTAATAATACCTAATTAACTTGAAATTGAAATTGAACCCGAGGAACTTCAAGTTCAGGTTAATTACGGCCCAAGATAAATATAAAAAATTTAAAGTCACTATGACGGTACCACAATATGCAATTGGTTGGAGATTGGATTTTGAGAGTACGGGGGGCCAAGCTCACTTTTAGCATGGTACATCCAATTGAGTCCGATAGTCAAAAGCAATAGTCCTCGCAAAACAAAACAAAAGCAAAAAAGTCACATACTTATTACAAAAAAACTCAAATCAGCATAATTTAAAAAAAAACAAAGTACAACATATGACAATGACTAATAATACCGAAATAACTTGAGGTTGAAGTTGAACGCGATAGTCAATAGCATTAATCCTCGCAAAACAAAAAAAATGCAGACCTCGCATTACTCATTACTTCAAAATTCAAATCAGCATAATTTGATATAGACAACGTACAATATAAGCCATTGACTAATAATACCCAAATAACTTGAGCATGAAGTTAAACCCAATAGTCAATACTATTAGTCCTTGCAAAATAAAACAAATGCAAAAAAATTATAATAAAAACACTCTTACTACAAAATTCAAATCAGCATATTTGGAAATAAAATAAAGTACAACAAAAGTATTAACTAATAATAAAAACATCGAAAAGTACCTAATAACTCGACTTGAATTGAATCGATAGTCAATAGCATTAGTCCTCGCACATAAAATAATGCAAAACAGTCACTACCTATTACACAAAAACACAATCAACATAATTTTGGGAAAAGACAAAGTACCACATAAGGCCTTGGTCTACTAATACCTAATTAACTTGAGTTTGAAATTGGAACCCGGTAACTTCAAGTTCACAAGTTTAATGAAGGCCCAAGATAAAGATACAAAATCGAAAGCCACTGTACGTACCCAATATTTCAATGGTTTTGGAGATATGGATTTGAGAGTACGTGGGCCCGAGAATCACTATTAGCATAATAACACCCAATTATTCCGATAGTCATAGCAATAGCCTTTCACGATACTCATTTTACCTTTCAAGTTGCTGTTAATTTTCTCATAGATCTGTAGTGTATTTCTTTTTTCCTTTGAATTATTTTTTTTATTTACATCAAGTTCCGGTTTTGGAGACCTCTTAGGGGCAGTTGTTTAAATCGAAAAAAATGACCAAATAAGCAAGTTTGAAGGGAAAAAATAAAATTCACAGGCTTTTTATTTCAAAGGGAGACGAAAAAGTGTGTAATTTGAGTCGTTTTTTCCCGGATTTGTTGGTTTTTAATCAATTTTATTTAAGACCTTTTAAACTGTAGGTTTGTTTACATCAGGAAAAGGAAAAAAAGATAATAGAAAAATGAAGCCAATAGGTATTGAAGTAAAACCCAGTTAACTGATATAGTTTGACTCGAAAAA
>VIGQ01002337.1:15000-20000 GCA_009663005.1 Actinidia chinensis | reverse complement strand
AAGTCACTACTTATTACAAAAAAACTCAAATCAGCATAATTTGAAATAGATAAATAACAACATATGACAATGACTAATAATACCGAAATAACATGAGCTTGAAGTTAAACCCGATAGTCAATAGCAATAGTCCTCGCAAAACAAAACAAATGCAAAATAGTCACTACTCGTTACTCAGACATTCAAATTAGCATAATTTTAAATAGATAAAGTACAACATAAAGTATTAACAAACAGTACCTAAAGAACTCGAACTTGAAGTTGAATCCGATAGTCAATAGCAATAGTACTTCCAAAACAAAATAAATGCAAAACAGTCACTACATATTATACAAAAACTCAAATCAGCATAATTTTAAAAAGACAAAGTACAACATAAGGCCTTGTCTAATAATACATAATTAACTTGAGTTTGAAATTGCTAATAATACCTAATTAACTTGAGTTTGAAATTGAACTCGGGGAACTTCAAGTTCAGGTTAATTACGGCCCAAGATAAATATACAAAATTTAAAGTCACTGTTACGTACCACAACATTCAAAGGTGTGGAGTTTGGATTTGAGAGTACTTAGCCCAGACATCGCTATTAGCATTGTACACCCAATTGAGCCCGATAGTCAATAGCTATAATCCTTACAAAACAAAACAACTGCAAAATAGTTCACAACTTATTACTTAAAAATTTAAGGTAGCATAATTGAAAAAGAAAAGTACAAACATACGAAAACAAATTACTAATACCCCCAAATAACTTGAGTTTGAAGTTAAACCCGATCTAGTCAATAGTATTAGCCACCGCCAAAACAAGAGAAAAATACAAAACAGTCACTACTTGTACACAAACATAAAATCAGCATAATTGAAATAAATAAAAACAACACAAAGTACCTAAATAACTCGAAGGTTTAAAATTGAATCCGATTAGTCAATAGGCCAATAGTCCTCGGGAGGAAAAAACAAAACAAATGCAAAACAGTCACAACATATTTATACAAAAACTCAAATCAGCCATAATTGTAAAAAGACAAAGTAAACATAAGATTAGTCAATAAATTACCTTAATTAACTTGAGTTTGAATTGTTGAACCCGGAAACTTGAAGTTCAGGTTAATTACGGCCTCAAACAAATATACAAAATTTAAAGTCACTGTTACGTACCACAACATTCAAAGGGTGGAGTTTTGAATTTGAGAGTACTTAGCCTCAGACATCGCTATAGCATTGGTACAACCTCCAATTGAGCCGTAGTCAATAGCTATAATCTTACAAAACAAACACTGCAAAATAGTCACAACTTATTACTTAAAAATTTAAAGTAGCATAATTTGAAAAAGACAAAGTACAACATACGACAACAACTACTAATACCCAAATAACTTGAGTTTGAAGTTAAACCCGATAGTCAATAGTATTAGCCCTCGCAAAACAAGAAAAATACAAAACAGTCACTACTTGTTACACAAACAATCAAATCAGCATAATTTGAAATAAATAAAATACAACACAAAGTACCTAAATAACTCGAGTTTAAAATTGAATCCGATAGTCAATAGCAATAGTCCTCGGAAAACAAAACAAATGCAAAACCGTAATACATATATACAAAAAAACTCAAATCAGCATAATTGTAAAAAGACAAAGTAAGCAACTAAGGACCTTGTCCTCAATAAATACCTAATTAACTTGAGTTTGAAATGGGGGGGGGGGGGGGGGGGGAAACCCGGAAACTTGAAGGTCATGTTAATTACGGCCTAAAACAAATATAACAAAATTTATTAAGTCCACTATTATGTACCTAACCCTATTCCAAATTGTAGGAGATATGATTTTGAAGTATTAGGCCCTTTAGCATGGTATAATTCCCAATTGAGTCCGAAGTCATAGCATAAGTTTTCACAAAAAAAACACAAATAAAAAGTCACGTACTTATTTACAAAAAAAACTAAAAAAACTCAATCAGCATAATTTTAATAGATCAAGTAAAACAAAATATGACAATGACTAATAATTACCCGAAATAACATGAGGCTAGAATTTAAAAACCCGATAGTCCAATAGTCATAGTCTCGCAAAAGAAAACCAATGCCAAATAAGTCACTACTCGTTACTCAAACACTCAATTAGCAAATTTGAATAAATAAAGTACAACATAAATTATAACAAACAGTACTAAAGAACTCGAACTGAAGTTGAATCGATAGTCAAACAAATGCAATATTCTCAAGCAAAAAACAGAAAACGAAAACTGCAAAAACAAAGAGTCACTAAACCATACAATTACCAGCCCAGCAGCATTCCCATCACTCAATAAACAATAAAAGTTATCCAACACAACAACGTACCAAAAACGATTATCCAAAACCCTCCTTCCTTATCTAATAATCCTAATTAACTGAGCTTGAAATGAACCCCGGGAAATTCACGTTTCAGATTAATTACGACGGCCTAAAGATACATAAACAAAATTTAAGCCACTTTTAACGTACCTACAAATATTCCATGGTTTGGACATATGAATTTGGAGTAGTTGAGCCTTTAGCTGGTATAACATCCCATTGAGTCCGATAGTCAATAAGAACTATTCTCGGCAAAACAAAAGAAACAATGACGTAAGTAGAAAAAAAGTCACTAACTTATTACTTAGCAAAAAAACTCAAATCAGCATAATTTGTAATAGATAAAGTACAACATAGGACCAAATAAAATACCTAAACCGAAATAACATGAGGCTTGAAGTTAAACCCGATGTCAATAGCAATAGTCCCTCAGCAAACAAAACAATGCAAAAAGTCACACTCGTTACTCAAACAATCAAATCGCATAATTTTAAATAGATAAAGTATTAACAAAACAGTACCTAATAGAACTCAAAAACTTGAAGTTGAATCCGATCGTCATTAGCAATAGTACTCGCAAAACAAAATAAATGCAAAAAAATCACTACATATTACACAAAAACTCAAATCAGCATAATTTTAAAAAGACAGTACAGTATAAGGCCTTGTCTAATAATACCTAATTAACTTAAGCTTGAAATTGAACCCGGGGAACTTCAAGTTCAGGTTAATTACGGCCCAAGATAAATATACAAAATTAAAGTCCATGTTACGACCAAACATCAAAGGTTGTGGAGATTTGGATTTGAGAGTATTAGCCACAGACATCGCTATTAGCATTGTACACCCAATTGAGCCGATAGTCAATAGCTATAGTCCTCACAAAACAAAACACTTATTACTTAAAAATTCAAGTAGCATCCTTTAAAAAGATAGTACAAACAACGGCAATAGCCTACTAATACCCAATAACTTGAGTTGAAGTTAAACCCGATAGTCCTAGTATTACCGTCGCAAAAACAAAAAAAATACAAAACAGTCCATCTACATTACTCCAACATTCAAATCAGCATAATTTGAAACAAATTAAAATACAACACCAACAGATACTAACTAAAAAAGTACCCAAATACTCGAGTTTTAAAAAGGTGAATCTGATATTCAAATAGAAATAGGTCCTCGCAAAACAAAACAAAAGCAAAAGCTTCAATACTATGCACAAAAAACTCGAATCATTAGTAATTTAAAAGACAAACTAACACATAAGGAATTGTCTAAATACTAAATTAATTTTAGTTTGAAAAATTGAACCCGGGGGAAGGAAACTTCAAGTTCAGGTTAATTATGACCTAAGATAAATATACAAAATTTAAAGCCACTATTACGTACCACAAATTTCAATGGTTTGGAGATATGAATTTGAGAGTAGTTGAGCCTTTAGCATGGTACATCCAATGGAGTCCGATAGTCAATAGCAATAGTTCTCGCAAAACAAAATAAAAGTAAAAAAGTCACTACTTATTACAAAAAAACTCAAATCAGCATAATTTGAAATAGATAAAGTACAACATAAGACAATGACTAATAACACCGAAATAACTCGAGATTCAAGTTAAACCCGATAGTCATTAACAATAGTCCTCGCAAAACAAAACAAATGCAAAACAGTCACTACTCGTTACTGAAACATTCAAAACAGCATAATTTTAAATAGATAAAGTACAACATAAAATATTAACAAATAGACCTCAAATAAACTCGAGCTTTTTAAATAAAGTTGAATCCGATAGTCAAAAAACAATTAAGTCCTCGCAAAATAGAACACAAATGCAAACAGTCTCTACATATTACACAAAACTTAAATCAGCATAATTTAAAAAGACAAAGTTACAACCATATGCCTTGTATACATATAATACTGCTAATTAACTTGACATTGAATTGAACCGGGGAACTTCAAGTTAGGTTAATACGGACCATGGATAAATATACAAAAGTCAAAGTCACTGTTACGTACCAAACATTTAAAGGGGGAGATGGATTTGAGAGTACTGGCCTAGACATCGACTGTAGCATTGTACACCAATTGAGTTCCGGGGCTTCGTCAATAGCAATGGTCTCACGAAACAAAATAACTGCACAACATAGTCACAACAATTACTTAAAAAGTGAAAGTAGATTTATTTGAAACAAGAACAAAGTACAACCATACGGACAAAAACTACTAATACCCAAATAATGGAGTTTAAAGTAAAACCCGATAGTCAATAGTATAGTACTCGAAAACAAAAAAAATACCCCAAACCAGTTAACGACTCCATTCTCAAACATTCAAATAAGCATAATTTAAAATAAATAAAATACAACATAAACTACTAACAAAAAGTACCTAAATAACTCGAGATTGAAACTGAATCCGATAGTCAACAGCAATAGTCCTCGCAAAACAAAACAAATACAAAACAGTCACTACATGTTATAAAAAACACAAATCATCATAATTTTGAAAAGACAAAGTACAAAATAAGGCCTTGTCTAATAATACATAATTAACTTGAGCTTGAAATTGAACCCGGGGAACTTCAAGTTCAGGTTAATTACGGCCCGAGATAAATATATAAAATTTAAAGCCATTATTACGTACCACAATATTCAATAGTTTG
>VIGQ01001230.1:15000-48694 GCA_009663005.1 Actinidia chinensis | reverse complement strand
GTTTTGACCATTAGCTGTTAAATGGTTGTTTGGCCAATTAGAGCATGCCTTAAAGGATGTGTTAGTCTAAAGTATTTGTTGATTAGCACAATCAGTTATTAAAACTAATTGTATTCAGTGAATTAAATATTAAATGGGTTTTATAATAATTTGTTCATCACTTAATATTTTAAGTGTCTTTTAAAATGTATGCTAATTGTTTTTAAAATATAATAGTAAAATAGCTACTTAATTCTGGATGAATTTATAAATGTGTGTTCATAAATATTGAGTGCACAAATATAACGCCACCACACACCCAGAGCCGGCCCTAAGCAAGGCGAGCAAAGTCCACGCCCCCCCAAAAAAGTATGAATAATATTATATATTAAGCTTCAAATTATTATTGAAAGGTTAACGTAGCTTAGTGGGTATCGGTTGTAATTCCCCACATTGAATGTGGTTTCAACTCTCATACTTGCTCTTTGCATTAATTAACCTTTTTAGGCGGCTAAATTACAAGAAATAAATCCTATCATTTTTATTAAGTACAAACTAAACTCAGACGTTTTTATTTCTATTTTAATGTGTAATAGAGCAAAACTAGTGGCATGTATTTTACACAAAGTATTATTTTAAAAAACAAATTACAAGCAAACACTAAAGTTTAACTAATACACAAACAAAAATCTTAACCTTTTTATTTATTTCCCTATTGAAACTATAAAATTCTTGAACCATATCTATTTAATATACTTAATAGAATATAATACAAGACAATTGATACTCTTCTTTTCCTCCCTAAATGCATAACAAAATATTATGTATCTTCATTTTTTTATAATGACATCCTTTCGAAGTTTTTGTTTATATAAATTGTAAAAACTATTTGAAATCTAAAAGGCCCCATATTATGAGTTGTTTAGCCCTCCAACAACTTTAGGGACGCACTCACCACCACTACACCTCTTCCATCACCAATATTCTCAGTGCACCATCCCACTAAGGACTATTGAGTACCACCATTCCCTCCACCGTTGCCGTGCGAACCAAACACCCTCCCCCCTCACCCAGTAAGTACCCCCCATCCTACTATTGCAGTTATGATCCACCCTTTTACCTTATCCGCCCTATTACATTCCACCATTGCAGCCACCACCTCCATACTATCACCACCTATCTACCTTTCCACACCTCCACAACCACCACTCTCCACTAACCAATACCACGACCATCACCGCTACCACCATTCAAACACCACCAATATAACCATTGTCACCATTGCCACCCTCTGCCTCCACCAACCACCATCCATCTCCACTACCACAACCACCATCCATCTCCACTACCACAACCACCATCCATCTCCACTACCACAACCACCATCCATCTCCACTACCACAACCACCATCCATCTCCACTACCACAATCCACATCCATCTCCACACATACTATAACCAATGTCGCCGCCGCTGGCCACCACCCTCCTCCAACTCCATTAACACATCTACCACCCCACCTCTTCCATACCTCCACCACAACAATCACCATAACTTTGCTATTACAAGAACAACCGACATGATTATATTAGCATCACTACCACATGCCGCCACGTCACTACCACCAAACCACCGTTTCCAAGCCACCAAAAATATAGAAAATTGAAAGAGAAAATTAAAAAAAAAGATTTTGTTGAACATAGATTTAGGTTTAGATTTAGATCGTTGAATATATCAATTAGTTTTAATTTAGTACTTATATTTTTATCAACAACTTGTTAAATTAAAACATTTAGCATTTAGTTTCCAATACTTATTTTTTATTTTCAGCATTTAGTTTATGAAACAACACCTAAGATTATGAAACAACACCTAAGATGTTAAACTAAAACATGTGGAAATACATAGTGCTCTTCATTGCATTATGGTAGGGGACCCTGAAGGGTCTATGTTCAGGTAATATATATTTCAAATATGTTAGACTAATATGTGAAATATATATTTTTGCATTTACTTTTCATCTGCGTTACCTACTTTCGATTCCATTATCGTTTCCCATTTATGGTTTCTTCTTTGGCAACTACTCCATCCACCATATTACGAAGCTAAGGTTTTCAAAAAAAAGTATCTTATTCCGCATGCAGATTAGTATGGAGAGGACGTATTGAATTTGATGCTGACAATGAATATTGAGAAAATTCTATTCGGATTTCCCGTATGAAATTTATATGATTCAGCTCAAACCTGCCGTCTTATATTGGATGTTGTAGGATTGCCCCTCTAGAAAAATCAGTGATAAGAATCTGCAATACCAATTACGAAGGTCAGTAATTTGTCAACTTATAAAAAAAAAAAAAATTTTAAGACAAAAAAAAGCTTTAACAAAAGAACACAGGGGGTGGGGGGGCACCAGCAGTGTACAGACGCGAGTGTCAAATATGAAAGAGAATTGTCATTAAGAGAGGACCGGACTTGATATCTGACCATTGGATTTGATCCAAGGATTGACTTCTTCCGTTTCATTGCCACCAGTGAATTAGCAAGAATACAGGGTGTGTTGATGTAATTATCCAATAAACTAAACCAAAATACAAAATGTACACTAGTTTTTAGGACTATGGGAGATAAAAGATGGAGTTGGACGTATATACTTGATTATGTCTATGGTACCAATGATTCATAAGAAGTGAAAAAACCAAATGAACTAGTGCATTATGTGTTATGACAAAAAAACAAAAGGTATTTTCTGGAATCCTAGTACATATGAAAATCATGCATGCACGTAACCAGATGACGAACTCTAAAATTGTCAAAAAGGAAGAACCTTCGTTGCTTCAGTTGAAAAAGCCCATGGAGACATCAGTTATAGTTACACTGAATACCTTGCCTGCAACAGAGACTAAAGCTCCATCAGTGTCGACATAGACAAAGTGTGACAAGTCGATTTTGATGATTCCAGAACTGGATCGCATACTGATCTAGCGAATCTGTTGTGATCTCTCTCAATTTGCAAGAAAATCCTGCTCAGAAGACCTTATCTAAAGGACATCACACCAATGCCGACTGTCACTCGATAGATGGTTTTCTCTGCAAAGCTGAATTCTTTTGACCTTACGTAATTTATTGGCTGATGGGAATTTCCCATGCAAAGAACATGACAAAATTATGCGTGTAAAAGGAAAGGGACGATGAAATGGTGAAGTTCAAACAAGAGTAAAGCATCATAGTGACAGGAGTTTACTGGAAAGGACAACATTATTCGCATTAAGCACAACACAAACGAGTGAGTTAAAAATTCATGTGACCGTAACACTACTAATTACAAAGCAAGTAGCATAATAGGTGGCTTTCTTGTAAAAGCTAGGATGCAGTGACAGTGAACTAGTTGAGGGGGGAAAAAAACCCAAAAAAAAAAAAAATCAATAATTAAACAAAGCTAAGGAGCAATACACGTAAAATCTCAATCTCAAGCCTAAGAATGTGCAGGCAGCATATAATTGCCTCAGGATTTAAGCCACAAAAAGATAAATTCGGCCGCCACTACATTAACATGAACTCATAAGTCATACCAATGAGATGTTGCTCGTAGATGTGATTGTACCTACTACAACTTCCAAAACTGCTCGTTGGTATAATTTCTGTCACCAGCTCCGCTGACCCAAAGTACAGGTATTTGAAATAGCGGTCACTTCTTGTGCTGTCTTTTCAATAACAGAAACGCCTCTTAAAACAGTTTCTCAAAAACGATGATGATACCAACGCTCAAGAGCAAAACATTCTACCCTATAAGAATTTTTCAATTTTCTAACCAAAAAAATGTTTCAAGAAAGGTAAACTAACCTCAATATGCTTTCTTCTGTACACTATCAAATATCCATATGTTTGTGTGCCTATGATGGTATGTCAGAGGATCAATACTGAAGTCAACTGACTAGCCAGGTTTTGAGCAGTAAAACGGACTTTCTTATTCTAGAAAACCACCATAGAAGAGGGAGGAAGGGGGAGGGGTATATGAACTTCTAAATTGACACCTTTATTGAAAACTTTGCCAATTTGTCCAATACATAACCACAGTTAATGACATTAAGGAGCAGAGCACAATGTGAGTTGTCGACAACATCTAGGCAGTTCACAGAGATAGATTAGAATCTATCATAGGCAACAAACAGGCCATATGTCTCCTCTTCTAGTAAGAATCTTATTTCGAGTGGCACCGTCATTTATGTTGATTTCTCTCTTCCGGGAACCCAATTGATAATCAATCATCTTTTCATACCCAACTGAAAATAAAAAATCAAGGTTTCTTTTCATACCCAATTGAATGTTCAAGGCTCTGTGCCAGACTGTCTTCATTCTTCCATTAAGAACAAACTACGTATACTTACCGCAATGAAGCAGATTTGTGGGCTGTGCAGATGACATTGATCAAAAAGGTTAAGTCTAAGGGACCTTTATTAAAGATCAGACACGAGTCAAAATATGAAACGAGCATAAAAACACGAATTACGTGACGAAACCATTAAATTTCTCAAGAAAAGGCAAAATCAGTCGGACATTAAAAGTATCAAAAAACATGGGTGAATTGCAAAGTGAAAAAAGAAAAGGACTAATATTTTAAAGATTACAACTATTTAAAAAGAAAGAGGAGAGGTCTTTCAACTTTCCCCAATCAAAGAGATTGCCGGTGGGTTTGTGACAGAGTACATACATTGCTTCTCACTTGGATTATTTGTTGGGGTCTCTGGAACACTTCATTTCAATCTATAATGAACCCAATTGAAATTTCAATGAGTAAGATCTCATACCAATGAGAAAATCAATGGTCCTGTCCCCCACTTCCTTTAAAAAAAACGCCCACAAATCTTAAGAGCCAATTGAAAATTTTAGAATAAGAGTCTCTTTCAACTCTTCTTTCTTCTTTTCAATCAACACCACATTAGGTCAGAATTTTATTTGAAGATGAGAAGACGAAAGAGAGAAGAGAGAGAATGGTCCCCAAACCCATGAGAGAGAAAGTCGGCGGAAAGTGAGTTATAGTGGATTCGGAAACAGAGAGAGAAGTGATGCGGCACCGGATATAATCGATGGAAGGTGAAGCTGGTCGCATTGAATCTCCGGTCATCCCAGAATCGAGGAGGAGAGTTTGAGTCAAGGAAATTTAAACTTTTATAATGAAAAATAATGATTAGTAGGCAGTTAATAATAACAAAACCGCTATAATTTAATTTTGGTCCAGAGAAAGAGAGAGAGTTTTGCAGTTCAAGGAATTTTAACTTTTTAAAATGAAAACTAATGATTTTTCCACCTCGGGCTCTCTCAGTTGCATGGAAATCCTGCCCAGAATGCTCTAAAGACCACCAGTCACCTGCACTAGATAAATGTGTTTAATCTGCAAATCTGAATTCCTTTGACCTTGTGAATTTATTGGCGATGGAGATACCCTGACCAAAGAAAATTTGTGGTCAAAATATGCTACGCAAAGGAAAAGGCCGACGATGAATGATAAGTTCAACAAGAGTACAAGTATCATTAGTGACAGAATTTATTGAACGTACACCATTATGTGCATTAATGCAACAGCTCATACGAGCTGAGTTTAAAAAATGATTGAGGACTGTAATAATAAGAGTTGGATTTCTGGTAAAAGCTAGATGCAGTGACAGTAAACTAGTTTGAAAACCAAATCAATAATAAAAAACAGTTACGGAAGCAAGTACACGTTAAAACCTCAATCTCAAGTCTAAGCATGTGGGCAGCTATAATGCCTAGGATTTAAACCACACAAAAGATGCAATTCGGCCACACATACTAATATGAATTCATAAGTCATACCAATGAGATGTTGCATCAACAGAGTGCGATGATAGATTAGACATGCCCCCTGCTAAAACTTCCAATTGCACTTCCCTTGTATAATTTCCTGTACCAGCTCCGCAGCCCAAGTACAGATATTTGAATTAGCGGTCACTTCTTGTGCTGTCTTTTCAATAAACAGAAAGCCTCTTAAACAGTTTATTTTTATCAAAACGATGATGGATACCAAAGCTCAAGATGCAAAACATTCACCCTATAGAATTTCTTTTCAATTTCTAACCAAAAATGTTTCAAGAAGGTAACGATACAAAGGTTAGGTTCCTTATGCAGAGAAATAGAATAACTTAATGTCACTACGCGTTCTTTTTGTTACACAATCAATTACTGAAGTGACCACTACTGACATAAGCAAGGTTTTTGAGAGTTGTAAAGACCTTGGGCTTTCTTCTAGAAAGGAGGAGGGGGTAAACGACACTGAGTATTGAACTTCTAAATTTGCACCATATACTGAACTTTGCCAATTTTTCCAACTACATAACCACAGTTAATGACATTAAGAGCAGAGCACAATTGTGAGTTGTCAACAACATCTAGGCAAGTTCACGAGAGAGATTAGAATCTATCAAGGCCAACAAACAGGCCATATGTCTCCTCTTTCTATCAAGAAATCTATTTCGAGGGGCGAACCGTCATGTTTATTGTTTCTCTCTTTCCAGAACCCAATTGAATATTCAAGCTTCTTTTCATACCCAACTGCAAAATAAAAATTTATTGGTTCTTTTCATACCCAATTGAATGTTCAAGGGCTCTGTCCATCCTGTCTTCATCTCAATTAAAAACAAGCTATGTATACCTTACTGCAATGAAAGCAGTTTGGTTGGCTTGTAGCAGATAACATGGATCGAACGGTTAAGTCTAAGGGACCCTATTAAAGATCAGATACAAGTCAAATTAAGCAATAGAAAAAACGAAATTAAGTGACGAAACCATTAAATTTCTCAAGAAAAAGGCCAAAATCATTCGATTAAAGTATAAAAAATAATGGTGAATGGCAGAAAAAGAAAGGCTAACAATTTTAAAGATTACAACTAATTAAAGAAAGAGAAGAGAGTTTTCAATTTTAACCCAATCTAACAGATATATCATTTCTCTGGGCCTGTGGGTTTGGGCATAGTACATTGCTTCTTCACTTGGATTATTTGTCATTCACTGAATGAACACAATTGAATTTCAATCAATGAGTATTGGTGAATTAATCACGCCCAATTGAAACGCCCCCAACATCTTCAGAGCGCATTAAAATTTCTAGAGTAAGAGTCTCTTTAGTTCTTCTTCTTCTCTTCAATCAACACACATTAGGTCAGAATTTTATTTTGATGATAAGAGACAAAAGAGGAGAAAGAGAGAACACGTACCCAAACCAAATGAGAAAGAAAGTCGTCGAAAGCGATATTATAAGTACTTCGAAACAGAGAGATAAGTTGATGCCGGCGGTTGGAGAAATCGATGGAAGGCGAAGCTGGTAGCATTGGAATCTCCGCCACACCCCAGAATCAGAGAGAGAGGAGTGTTTTGCAGGTCAAGGAATTTTAACCTTTTTAAAATGGTGGAAAAAAAAAAAAACAAAAAAAACAACCCCCTAATGATTTGTCCAGCGGTTACTATAACAGATATAATTTAATTATTGTATCTGATGGTTTGGGTATTTGGGTAATTTTGCTTCCAATTCAGTCAGGAAAATACAACGCGACATTCGTGAAAAAAAAATAATAATAATAATAATAATCACAACATAAATAAATCAAAAGGAAAAAAATTCGAAATGAGGAGATTATGAAAAATTACTACTATTTGGCGGAAATTGAATAAATAGGCATCAATTTATAAATTTACTAATAATATTTTCTCTCGATTGTAAAAATGTAAAGATGAGTTTAATTTCCTGTTTGATCATAGTTTTTTTTAGATTCGATTTGTGTGGGTGTGAGTTTGGCTTGTGGTTTAGTGGGACGATTGAAAATGTAGTTAAAAATTTAAAAATATTTTTATAGCAAAATAGCTACTTACATCGAATTAATTTGAAAATGTGTGTTCATAAACATTACATGTACAAAATACACGCCAACACCACACCACCTCCTCCATCACAGCATCAGGGCCAACCCTGGGCAAGGCGAGTAAAGCCCCTGGCTACAGCCCAAGTTCTTGCCCAAAAAACAGAGCCCAAAAAAATATGGAATAATAGTATATATTTAAAAACTTTATATCAGTTGAAAGAAAGGTTAATGTAGCTAGCAGTCATCGTTTAGTTAATTTCCCATGTTTTACTCTGTTTTCAACTCTTATACTGCTTCCTTGGATTATTTAACAATTTGGGGGGCTAAATTACAAGAGAAAATCTTAAATTCTAGTACTTTACAAATTAACTCAGGCTTTTTAATTTCTCTTTTAATACTAAAAAACTTTTCTTCTTTTTTTTTGTTGAGAGAAATACATTAAAAAAATGTAAACTATATATTAATACAAAACCTCCCATACATATCCATATAATATGCGTAATAGAGCAAAGTAGTGGCATGTATTTTACACAAAATATATGTTAAAAAAATATAAGGCAAAAACACTAAAGTTTTTTAACCATTATAATCATATATTACAAAACCAAATATCTTATTTTTTTAATTTTCTATCGAAACTATAATTCTTGAAATATATCTATTTGATTACTTAATAGAGAGGAATATAAGAACCATCGATACATTCTTATTTTCTCTAAAGGCATAAAAAAATATTATGTATCTTTAAGTCTTATAAAAAAATTATTTAAAGTTTTTGTTTAGATAAATTACAAAAAATTATTTGAATTATGATTCATCTAGGGCCCCAAACCCTCATGGTCAGCACTGACCACACACCCCACCACCTATATCTATAGTTGTCACCATCGCTACGATTACTATTAGCACACACCCCTCTACAATCTCCGCTTGTGAAATGCCACCAACCCTCCACCTCCCCTACCTCCACCAACATTGTAATGGCAACCATGATCCACTCTACTACCATTCCACCATTGCGGCCACCTCCTTCATTACTATCACCACCTATCTACCTCCACCTAATAACCACCACCACCACTACTATTCCGCTACTACCAATACCACGACCATCACCGCTACTACCATCCTTACCACTACCAGCCACGATCATCACTGCTACCACCATTCAAACACCATCACTACTACCGTTGTCACCATTGCACCCCCCGCCGCCACCACCACCGCAACCATCCATCCACTAACCATCCATAAACACACTACCGCCAACGCCTTTGCCTCCGCCTTTCAACCACCCACTCCATCACAATACCACCCCCCTTCCCTAAATTACAACCACCATCCATCTCCATCCCTCTACCACCAATACCACAACCGCCGATGTGCCCTCTCCTCCAACTTATTACCCATTCTACCACCCCTCAACTTCCATACCTCCACATATCATCCCCTCAAACACCACAATAATCACTATCGCTTTGTTACTACAAGAACCACCAAAATAATTATAGGCGTTGCTATAACCGTCGCCACATCACGACACCAAACAACCGTCAAGCCACCAAACTTTTATAAAAAAAAAAAAAATTTGAAAGAGAAATGTAAAAATAATCATTTTGTTAAATATATCAATCAGTTTTAATCAGTACTATATTTTTATCAAACAACCTTTTAATTTAAAACATCATTCATTTAGTTTCATACTTTATTTTTATTTTTTCAGCATTCAGTTTTATGAAACGGACATTAAGATGTTAAATAATATGTGAAATATATATTTTGCTCTTCATTCAATATGTTAGTGGACCACTTGAAGTTATCATATGTTACAGTAAAATATATATTTTTGCTTTTTATTTTCATCTGCGTTACCTACTTTGGATTCCTTATCGATTCCCATTTCTAGTTTCTTCTTTGGAAACTACTCCATTCACCATATTACGAAGCTAAGGTTTTCTAGACAAAAGTATCTAATTCCGCATGCAATAGTAGGCTGGAGAAGGGACTTACTGAATTTTGACGCTTGACATTCAGATTGAGAAATGATATACGGATTTTCCAAGTCTGAAACTTGTGTTGAATTGGACTGCAACTGCAATCTTATATTGGCGATTTCTGCAAGACCATAATATATATTGGATGTTGTAGGTATCGCCCCCTCTTCACTTTTGGAAAAAATCCTAGTGATAAGCGATCTGAAACCCAATTACCGAAGAAGGTTCAGCAATTGTTATTACTTCTTAACAACATTTTTTTGCAGGGGAAAAAAAAGAAAAGCAAACGGTCAAAATAACAGAGGATTCTGCCAATTACTAGCGGGCATGTACAGAGAATGTTAGGTCGTTCCACCGAATGATATCTTTTCAGTTGCAAGAAAATCTTGCTTAGATTGTCTAAGACTCACAAATTGCCCACGGTCACTAGATAGATGTGTTTCTCTGGCAAAGCTGAATTCTTTGACCTTGTGTAATTTATTGGCTGATGCGGATATTAACCTGTAAAAAACATTGACAAAATTATGTGGCCGTAAAGGAACAGGCTGACGATGAAGGTGGTTACGTTCAACAACAAGGAGTCAGTGCCGCGTGCAAGCCAAGAATCATTGATGACAGAGTTTACTGGAAAGGTACAACATTATTCGCATTAATACACAGCTCATACGAGCTGATTTAAATTCAAAAAGATGTTGTAACACACTAACTAATACAAAACAGGCATCATAATAGGTGATCCTTCTTAAAAGCTACATGCAGTGAAAGTAGTAAAACTAGTTTGAAGGGACCAATCAATAATTAAACAAGCTTCAGAGCTCTTCGCTTGTATAATTTCATGTTGACCATTTAAACACCTTTAAACTTAAAACATTAGCATTTAGGTTTTCAATACTTATTTTTCATTTTTTCAGCATTCCAGTTTTATGAACGACACCTAAGATGTTAAACTAATATAGTGAAATATATATTTTACTCTTCATTCAATATGTAGTGCCATTGAAGTATATCATGTTAGTGAAAATATATATTTGACTTTTTTTTTATTTTTCATATGGGGGATTACCATAATTTGGATTCCCTTATCGATTACTCATTCTAGTTCTTCTTTGCGCAAACTACTCCATCCATCATTTACGAAGCTAAGGTTATCTGCGACCAAAAGTATCTAATTCCGCATCGCAAGAGTGTCTAGAGCGGACTTACTGAATTGACGATGACATGCATATGAGAAATTCTATACGATTTTCCAAGTCTGAAAACTTGTGTTGAATCGGACACAACTAGCCATCTTTATTGGACGAATTCTGCAGAACCAAAATATATATTGGATGTGTAGGTATTGCCCCCTTCGTAGGGAGAAAAACCGTGATAAGGATCTGCAACACCAATTACCAAAGGTCAGCTACTTATAAAAATATTTTTTTTTGTTTGTGAGGAAAAAAAAAAAAGCACCTTAAATAACCAAAACGATTACTGCCAAAATTACTAGTGGGCAATGTAACCGAAGAATGTTAGGTGTTTTAGTCAACGAGGAATGATCTCTTCCGTTTGCCCCCCAAAAAATCCTTGCTAGAGTGTCTAAAGGACCCCACAAAGAGCCCACTGTCACTAGATAGATGTGTTTCTACGGCCAAACGTTGAATTCTTTTGGAACCTTATGTAATTTATTGGCTGATGGGATCTTAACCTTAAAAAAAACATTGCCAAAAAATTATGTTGCGTTATAAAGGAACAGGCTGACGTGGAAGTTGGTTACATTCAACATTATGACAGAGTTGACTGGGAAGGGTTTACAACATATTTCGCATAATAATACACAGCTCATACGGAGTGATTTAAAATTCAAAGACTGTAATATACTAATACAAAACAGCATAGTATAGGTGACTTTCTTGTAAAGTTACATGCAAGTGACAGTAAACTAGTTGAAGACCAATCAATAATTAAAACAGCTTCAGAGTATTAGTCTTGTATTAATTCATGTTAATTACAGCCTCGTTGATCCCAAAGTTACAGGTATTTAAAATTACAGTCACTTTTAATCCGTTTCCTTTTCAATAACAGAAAGCCTTCTTAAATTTGTTTCTCCAAACGATGATGAGTTACATAGCTTAGATGCAAAAAAAAATGTATTCAAGAAGCTTGAGTTTCATATGACAAGGAAAGGACGAAATAGGAAAACTTAATGTCACTATCGCTTTCTTTTTGTTACACCTCAATTACCCCATAACTGTTGTGTGCCTATTATGGTTATGTGTCAGATGGGATCACTGTTGAAGCGAACTGACCATAGCAAGGTTTTAGAGGTGTAAAGACCTTGGACTTTCGGACGGGAGAGGTATATGAACTTCTGAAAATAGAGCACCGCTATATTGAAGCTTTGCCATGTCCACTACATAATCAGGGCATATGCTTTCCTCTTGCTATCAAGAAGAATCTTGTTTCGCGGGCCGAGGCGACCTCATGTTTGTTCGATTTCTACTAACGTATTAATCTCAACTGGTTCACATGAAACCCAATTGATATTCAAGCATACTTTATCATTACCATTAAAATATAAAAATTTATGGCACAGTTCTTTTCTACCCAATAAGCTATTAATCCTCCTCTTCGATCCTCCTTCTCGTATGCCTTTAATGACCTACTCTTTCCCTCTCTTTTCTACCTACCGTTCTCTTGCTCCCCTCTCGCCTCTTTACTTTTTCTTGTATTTTCTTCTCTGTCCTCCACTTTCTCCTTTTCACTGTTTTTTCCTTATTCTTTCATTTCCTTGTCATAGTGTCTGTTCGGCAGTACTCTGTCCTCCTCTTTTTCGTCTCTACCCTTCGAGGGTTTCCCTTGATTCCCAACAAGTTTTCTTTCTGTTATCTATTCCGCTCTCTAGGGTGTTATATTTGCCGTGTGATTTTTAAGCTGGATGCTTGCCTGTGTACTCTTTGGATGACTCCTCCCATTCTTTTATTTCCCCATTCTGTTTTCTTCTTTCTTTGCTTTTTTTCTTCGTTTCTCTTGCTTTTTTTGGTGCTTTTCTTCGTTATGGAGCTGAAGCAAGAAACCAATCGAGATGTTCAGAGGGCTCTTCTACCGCATCCATCCTTCTGTCTCAATTAAGAAACAAAGCTACAAATATAAAATACCTTGCTGCTAATTAAAGAATGATTTGTTGAGCTTGCCTGCTATGATGTACATGGGATCGAAATTTTAAAGTCAAAAATATGCAATAAAAAAATAAAAAGCGGAATTACTTGTGACGAAACATTAATTATTCTCAAGAAGCCAAAATCATTCGGAATGAAAAAGTATACACAAATCATTGGGCATGTGGACCTGAATTGGACACGAAAAAAGAAAGCCGATGAATCATTTTAAAGATAATACAACTAATTTCTTGTTGTAATGTTTCAACTTTTGTTGCTAAGAAAGAAAAGAAAGAGAAGCATGAGGTTACAACTTTAACCCATCAGAAAAGTGCCCGCTGTGCGTGTTACATGACTATCGTTCTTCAGCTTGAAAGTATTAAATTGAGATAAAGAATTTCATACCCAATTGCGAATTAATCAACGATCTATCTACCCCACTTCTTCAACTACCCACAAATCTTCAGAGCCCACATGACATATAGTAAGAGTAAGTGTCTCTTTAACTCGTTCTTCTGGACCTCTTCAAGACAACACCACATCTAGGTGTCCCATGAATTCACTATATTATGATGATGAAGAAAACGAAAAGAAGAGAAGGAGAGAATGACGATTACCAAAAACCAGGAATATGAGATGAGAATGTCAGGAGAAAAGTGAGATTATAGGAATTCGAAACAGAGAAGAGAGAAGACGATGCTGTGTTGGACCGGATATAATCGATGAAGGCGGAAAAGCCTGATAGCATTAGAATCCCACATCCCAGAATCGAGAGGGAGAGGATGAGAGAGTGTTTGTAGGTTCAAGGAAATTTAAAATGATTAGGGTAGGCGGGTATATATATATTAGAGAGGGAGAGTAGAGAGAGAGTGTTTGTAGGTCAAGGCAATTTAAATAATGATTAGGTAGAGCGGGTGAGTTTTTTAATTTTATCATATATATATATAGAGTATAATCACAGATAAGCCCTGAGATTTCACCAGACGAAAAATTTACGAAAGGACTCTTGATATCAAAAACAAAAGACTACTATTTATTCATTTTGCAGACGGGAATTCTCTCTATAATTTTATTTCGAGAGGTACATCCCATCATAAGATGCTTTTGACCAATTAAATGTGGTTTGGCCATTTGAGCCTTCACTGCACACCTTAAAAGGATGTCGTGTTTAGTCTAAGGGTTTGTTTTGATAATCCACTGATTTAACACTAAAAACGGAAAGTATCATAAATGAAACTTGAATAACTAGTTTTACAATTAATATTCGTTCATCACTTAATATCTTGAAATATCTCATTGACAATGTTTACCGAAAAAGTAGTTTTTAAAAAATTTATGTAGTAAGATAGTTACTTTTTAATTCGGGATGAATTTTTAATGTGTGTTTCATAAATATTGACGTGCACAAAGATTTTAACGCGCCACTTTACTGTTGTTTTTTTTACATCACCTTTCCTCCACCACCACACTAGAGCCGGCAGTGAGGCAAGGCAGAGCAAAAGCCCCCGCCTCACGCCCCGAGTCCCGAGTTTCTACCAAAAAAATAGGGACAAAAAAATTATGGACAAACTCTGATTGTGTAATAAATAGGGTTAATGGGGCTTAGTTTCTGGGTCATTGGACTAATCTTTATATTACTATTTATGTATAAATAAACTCAGAAATTTTAAGTTCCTGTTTAAAATCCATACAAAACCTTCTCTTATGTTATTTTTTACGAGGACATACCATGTGTCATGTTCAAATTATATTATCATACAAAATCCTCAAGTATATCTATATAATATGCATAATAGAGGTGTATTTTATATCAATAATATTTAAAGAATTACAAATAAAAATAATAAAATTTAACAAAGATTGACAATAATATCTTAATTTTTTTTTAATTTTTCTATCGAAACTATAAAGTTCTTAAAATAGAGCTATTTGATGCAAGTAATGAAGTAGAAACAAGACATTCGATACTCTTCTTTTTTTCACCCTAAATGCCAAAAATAAAATTAGTGAAATAGTATATATTTGCATCTTGATTCGATATGTTAGTGAATCACTTGAATTGGTATTGGTTGAATGCACAGAAAAAGAAACGGATGAAATAATTTTATTAAAGATGACAACTAATTCAAACGAAAGAGGAGGAGAGTTTTCATTAGTTTACCCGCAATAAAGAGATTCGGGGCCCCTGTGGGTTCTTATGCAGAGTACACGCTTGCTTCTTCATTGGATGATTTGGTGGAGGTCTCGTGAAACAACTTAATTTCAATCTTTCAATGACCCCAATTGAAATTTCAATGGAGTAAGAATCTCATACCCAATGAGGAAATAATCAAGGTCCAAGTTGAACGACCCACGCCCTCAAATCTTCACAGCCCAATTGAAATTTTTCTAGAGTAAGAGTCTCTTTCAATTTCATCTTATTCTCTTCAATCAACAACACATAGGTCGAATTATTTTGATGATAAAGCAGACGAAGGAGAGAACACGTACTCAAACCAGATGAGCAGAGAAAGTCGTGGAAAGTGAGATTATAAGGGAATTCGAAACAGAGAGAAAAAGAGATGCGGCGCGGGATATCGACAGGCAGGCGAATCTGGTCGCATTGAATGTCCTCCATCCCCAGAATAGAGAGAGAGTGTTTTGCAGGTTAAGAAATTTTAACTTTTTATACAAAAACATTAATGATTTGTGGCGGTTATTAGAACTGATAAATTTAATTGTGGTCACAGAGAAAGAGAGAATCTATCATAATAGGCACAAAAGGCCCTATGGGCCCTTCTCTTTCTACTATCAAGAATCGTTGTTTCGAGGGCGACCTTCATGTTTGTTTTGATTCTCTATCCTCTTAATCCTCAACTTTCCAGGAACCCAATTGAATATTCAAGCATCTTTTCATTCATACCCATGGACTGATGTTCAAGGGCCCTCTTCCGTCTCTCTCTTCCGTCTCAATTAGAACAAACCTAAAAATACTTACGTGCAAGTGTAAAGCAGATTTGTTGGCTTGTAGCAGATGTCATTGATTCAAAAGGATTAGTCTAATCTAGGGCCCCTATTAAAGATCGCCACAAGTCAAAATATGCTAAACAAACGAAATTAGTGTGACGAAACCTTAAATTTCTCAAGAAAAGGCCAAAATCATTTGGAATTAAAAAGTATCAAAATATGGGCAATTTGGTGAATGCACAGAAAAAGAAAAGATGAATAATTTTAAAGATTACAACTAATTTAGAAAAGAAGTGAAGAGAGTTTTAACTTTACCCCAATCAATTAAGATTTCTCTGGCCATGCTGGTTTGTGGGCAGAGTGCATTGCTTCTTCAGACCTTGGATTATTTGTTGAGGTCTCTGAAACACTTAATTTTATCTTGTCAAGAACCCATTGAAATTTAATTGGTAGAATCTCCATACCCAATTGATAATTATCAACCCGCCACCCAATCTTCGGGGGCTAAATTGAATTTCTAAGAGTAAGAGAGTTTCTTTCAATTCTTCTGCTTCTCTTTCATTAGGGTCCTAATTTTCATTTTGATATGACGAAGACGAAAAGAGAGGAGAGAAAACCCATACCACAAAACCAGATGAGATGCAGTCGTCGTAAAATGAAATTATAAGTGGAATTCAAAACAGAGAGAAGATATGCTGCGGCCGGAGTAATCGATGGAAGGCGAAGCTGGTCCGCGATTGATCTCCGCCATCCCCAGAGTGTTTGATGTTCAAGAAATCTAAGAATGATTAGTAAGCGGTTTTACTAACGGATATAATTTAATTGTGGTCACATAGAGAAAGGAGAGAGAGTGTTTTTGCACGCGCCAGAAATTTTAACTTTTTAAAATGAAACATTGATTAGTATCGGTTAACTACAATAAGCATAATATATATATATATATATATATATATATATATATATGGGTAAATCCACGATCTGCCCTGAGGTTTCAGAAAATACAGAATCCTCCTTGATAATTTTGGAAATTACATTGGCCTGTACAGGCCATATGAAACTTTGCCAAGTTTGTCCAATACATAATTCAGCCATATGTTTTCCTCTTCTATCAGAATCCCTTTTTTTCTTCGAGGTCGACCTTCCCGTTATTGATTTCTCTACTATCGTCCTTAATCTCAATCTTTTTCCATGAACCCAATTGATTATTCAAGCATCTTTCAGCCCAATTGAAAAATAAAAATCTATGGGTTCTTTTCATACCCATCGAATGTTTACAAGGGCTTCTTTCCATTCTCTCTTCCGTCTCAATTAAGAAACAAAAGTAAAATACTTGTGTAATTAAAGCAGTTTGTGGCTTGTAGCAGATGACATGGATCCAAAAGTTTTAAAGTCAAAGACCCTATTAAAGATCAGACACAGGTCCAAAATATGCACTAGAAAAAACGAAATTAAGTGACAAAATCATTAAATTTCTCAAGAAAAGGCCCAAATCACTCGGAATTAAAACGTATCAGAAATAAGGGTATGGGGTGATGAGAGAAAAGGAAAATGATTGAACAATTTTAACGATTACAACTAATTTAAAAAAGAAAGAGGAGAGTTTTCAACTTTACCCAATCAAGAAAAAGTTCTCTGGAATTGTGGTGGGGGCATGAGTTACATTGTTCTTCACTGGAATATTTGTCGGGGTCTCTGACACGCTAATTTCAATAATACCAATGGGAATATTAATGCCCACTTGAACGCCCCCCACAATCTTCAGAGCACAAGTTGTGAAATTTTTAGAATAAGAGTTCTCTTTCAATTCTTCTTCTCTTCAATCAACACAACCTTAGGTCAAGATTTTGTTAAGATATGAGAAGACGAAATAGAGAAGAGAGAGAACACCTACCCAAAACCAGATGTGAGAGAAATCGTCGTAATCGGAAAAGTAGGTATAAGTGGAAATTCAAAAACGAGAGAGATGATGATTCCGGCGGCCGGGGAGATAAATCGATGGAATCATGGAAGGCGAAGCTGGTCGCAATGAATCTCGCCCTCCCCAGAATCGAGAGACAAAGAGAGGAGGAGAGAGAGTTTTGCAGGCAAAGAAATTTAACTTTTTATAATAAAACATAATGATTATTAGCAGTTACTACAACGGTATAATTATTTGGGTCTAGAGAGAGAGGAGAATAGACGTTTGTATTTAAGGAATTTTAACTTTACAATTGAAATAATGATAGTAGTCAAAAAACAGAACGTCACATTCGCAAAATAATAATTAATAATACAAACATGAATAAATCAAAAAGAAAAAAAACTGAAAGATGCGAGATTTTGAAGAATTACTATATTTGAAAAAAAAAAAGATGAGTTAAGGTTCGTTTGGTAATACTTAAAAGCTAAATTTTTTTACTTTTATTATAAAAAAAACTAATATTTTTTAGTTTTTGTTGCTTTTCTAGTTTTATTTTAACTAAAAATAAACAAAAAAGCAAAAAAATCAACTCTGCCTAACTTTTTTACTTATAAATTTAAAAAAATTTAATCGAAAAACAGACACCAAACGGAGCTTAAGTCCCCATTTGGCCAAGTTTTTTTTTTTAATTTGTTTTTTTTGTGTGTGTGTGTGAGTTTAGTGGGACGGTTGGATTTTTTTTTAGCAAAAATTCAAGTGTTACCAAAAAACAACTACAGTTTTTTAGTTATCCAAACAACTTTCACTTTTCCCTTTAATCATGTTTTTAAAAAAAGATAGTTTTGTATGTAGTCAGTCTAATCTAGGTATAGGGTAACTTACACAGGACATTCCAAGATTTTGACAAATACAGAGATTTTCTTAGAATTTTTTAAACTACATTTTCTGAACAGAAACTTTAATATTACTTTTTTTCAAACAGAAAACTCTTATTATCGTTTTGGATGGAATTCGGTCTCTTAGAATTTTGTTTTTTTTTTTTTATTTCGACTAAATTTTATGGATAAAATGACTTAATAAGATATGGGAGTGAGGCAAGATAAAAAGTGATTGAAAGATGAGAAATTTTGGAGTGATAGGAGCCTAAATTGGGGTCAAGGGGTCTTTGTAAATGCTAGACAAATGTAAATTTGGCATTTAGATACAAAAATGATGACCATCAGAATTTTGTCAATATTTTTAATGGTAATTTAATAGAGGGGAGGGGGTGGGTCTTTCGTTTTGTTTTCAGCAAAGTAGGAGGAGGGCAATGTAATTTAAAAATACAAGTATGTATATATTTTTTAGAAACTTCAGGAGGATTTGTGCATTATAGATATATATATCTATCAGAGAGAGGAGAGAGAGAGAGGACACAAGCAATCTTGCAGTAGGCCCACTAAAAGACTAACACCTTCTAATGGGGCAATGTTCAAAATGTATGCACAGTAAAATGTTGAATGAGTTAGAGTTCTCAATCAATTGAAGGACATCTTAGGATCTTGTTTGGGGTAAGTTTTGATTTTTTTTTAGTTATTTTGGTTTTTAGTGTTTTAATTTTTTAATATACATTTTTCATCATTAAATTAAAATTTTATATTTTCGATTCTCAACAAGAGAAGTCGAAAATATAAATTTATTTATATTAAATTGAAAAAATTCATTCAAGATGAAGAAAGAAAGAAAAACCCTTGTATATAGCTGTTATCAAGAAAAATATTTTATTTAATTATAAAAACAATAATTTATTTTTGTACATAGTGAAAGGTTGAATAGCTTCCCACACTAATGAAATTTATACATTTTCGAATAAGAAAATATAAATTTTGATCAAAATGAGTAAATTAAAATTCACTAAAAACCAAAAAAAATAAAAATTAAAAGTAGCCAATAACCCCAAAAAAAAACCCATCCCGAACACGGGGCTATATCCGGGACATGTTGGGTTATAAGTAGGATGAGAGGGACCGAGATATTTATTGAATAGTGGTGTGAAAAGGTTATTGAAAAGGTCTAAGCCAGCTATTCCTCTTAGAAGCCAAATTATTCGGGAAGGGATTTCGTATTCAGAAACGTTGAAACTATCCCGGTAGGTCCTCATTATACGTAAAGAGGGTAATGAACATATGCTAGGAAGCTTTTCCTTTTGTTTTAGAAGTTATACTATATTCCTATTACGATTTCCACACAAATCTTGATTGTTTTCCCCTTCCGTTGCCCCTTTATTCTTCAATACCGCGTTACCACTTTCGATTCCCCCCTTATCGTTTCCATTTCTGGGGTTTCTTCTTTGGCACTAACTAACTCTCTTACTTTCCATCCAGCCCCCATATTACGAAGCTAAGGTTTTCCTAGACAAAGTATCAATTCCGAATGCAAGAGTGTAATGGGAGATGACTTACTTGAATTTATGCTTGATTAATTCGGATTTTCGCAATTCTGAAACTTATGTTGAATTCGGGCTGCACTGTCATCGTTATATTTGGAAGATTTCTGCAGAACCACAATATGTATTGGCTGTTGCAGTATTCCTCCTTCATAGAAAAAATCACCAGTGATAATGATCTGCAACACACAACCAATTACAGAAGGTCAGCATTTGTTTTGTTATACTTATAACATAATCTTTTTTTGAATCCTAGGATTTTGATGGGGCTTACCCGTCATAGCAAACTGGCTTAAAGGTAGCATGTGATGGTCAATTTGCCGTATTCTGCTAATTTACTAGTGGAAATGAAACTGAAGAATGTTAGATGTCACGGAATGATCTATAATGGTTGGGGTAAATAGGGTTCGGGTGGCGGTTGAAAACGAGTCAACCTTCAAAATCATGGGTGACTAAAGATCCATCATTGGCCGCATATACAAGTGTGACAGTCGATTTTGAAGATTTCGCGATTGGATCGCATACTATCCTGAGAATCTTTCGTGATGTCGTTCATCCACCTTCCTTTCCGAAGCTCTCTCCATTTTGCAAGAATCCTTGCCCAGAATGTCTAAAGACTCCTCACCATGCCCATTGTCACTATATAGGATGTGTCTTTTCTTCTTCTCTGCAAAGTTAAATTCTTTTGACCTTGCGTAATTTATTGTAATGGGATTACCCCGCTGCAGAGACATTGCAAATTAATGTCTGCTTAAAGAAAGGCGAAGATGAAGTGGTTTAAGTTCACAAGATTCAGTGGCGCAGCTCATAGTAACAAGTTTACTGAAAGGTACAATCATACATACGAGTTTCATTTAAGCAGAAGGCCTCTTAACAGTTTTCTCCAACATTTTCTTTTCAATTTTTCAAACCAAAAAAATGTTTTCAAGAAACGTCACAAACATGCTTTTGAGCTTCATTATGCGAGTAAATCGGAATAACAGAAGTTTACTTCAGTATGCTTTTCTTCTCGTTTCAACCATCAATACCCAATCTGTTTGTGTGCCGTTGAGGTTATGCCGGGGTATCACTACTGAAGTGAACTGACATGCACGCTTTAGAATTGGCACAGAAAAAGAAATAGAGAGAGAGTTTCAACTTTACACCCCAATCAAAGAAGATGCCTGTGGGTTTGTGAAAGAGTAGAACCTACATTGCTTCGTCACTTGGATTTTTGTTGAGGTCTCTGACATACTTATTTCATCAATCTTCAATGAACCACAATTGAAATTTCAATTGAGTAAAATCTCTCCTCAATTGAAATTAATCAAGGTCCAGTCAAGTACAAGTAAAACCTAAAGTTTCACAATATATAACAATGTCTTAATTTTTTTGTTTTTATATTTTTTTCTATCAAAACTAATAATTTTTGTTAATATATCTATTTGATATCGTTAATGGAGTAGAATACAAGACAACATAATCAAAACTATATTTTAAAAGATTACACTAATTTAAAAAGAAAGATAGAGTTTTCAAGTTTACCCCAATCAAAGAAGATTTCTGGGCAGGTGGGTCTTATGGCAGAGTACAATCGCTTGCTTCTTCCTTGGATTATTTGTTTGGGGTCTCATGAAACACTTAATTTCCTCTTTCACTGAACCCAATTGAAATTTCAAAATGGAGTAAGAATCTCATACCCAATTGAGAAATAATAAAGGTCCATTGAACGCCCAGCCCCCAAATCTTCACAGCCCAATTGAATTTCTAGAGTAAGAGTCTCTTTCAATTCATCTTCTTCTCTTCAATCAACACGCATATTAAGGTCGAATTTTATTTTGAATATAAGAATACGAAAGAGAGAGAACACGTAACCCAAACCAGATGAGAGAGAAAGTTCTCGAAAAGTGAATTATAGTGAATTCGAACAAAGAGAAAAGATGATGCCGGCGGCCGGAGATAATCGACGAAGGTGAAGCTGGTCCGCATTGAATCTCCTTCCATCCCCCGAAATCGAGAGAGAGAGTGTTTTGCAGGTTAAGGAATTTTAAACTTTTTATAAACGAAAATAATGATTAGTAGGCGGTAATTAGAACTGATAAAATTTAATTGTGGTCATAGATAGAGAGATAGAATCTCTCATGGCAACAACAGGCCATATGTTCTTCTCCTTTCTCTCACGAATCTTGTTTCGCGAGGGTGACCTTTCATGTTTTGTTTGAATTCTCAAACCTCTTAATCTCAATCTTTCCAGGAACCCCATTGAATACTCAAGCATCTTTTCATACCAATTGAAAATAAAAATCCAAGGGTTTCTTTTTTCATTCCCAATTGATGTTTCACGGCTCTCTTACCCGTTCCATTAGACAAACCTAAAAATACTTACTCTGCATTAAAGCAGATTTGTTGGCTTGTAGCATCTTTGCAAATCCAAGGACCCTATTAAAGATCACCACAAGTCAAAATATGCAATAGAAAAACAAATTAGTGACGAAACCTTAAATTTCTCAAGAAAGGCCAAAATCATTCGGAATTAAAGTATCAAAATATGGGCATGTGGTGGAATTGCACATAAAAGAAAAGGATTAAGAATTTAAAGATTACAACTAATTTAAAATAAAGAGAAGATAGTTTTTCAACTTTACCTCATCAAAGAAGATTTCTCTGGGCAAGTGGGTTTGTGGCAGAGTGATTTTCTTCTTCACTTGGATTATTTGGTGAGGTCCTCTGAAACCTTAATTTGAACTTCAATAAACCCATTGAAATTTCAATTGAGTAAGAATCTCATACCCAATTGAGAATTATCAACGTCGTCCAAAATCTTCAGGGGCCAATTGAAATTTCTAGAGTAAGAGTCTCCTTTCACTTTCTTCTTCTTCTCTCAATCACACCACATTAGGTCCGAATTTTATTTTTATTTAATAATGAAGAAGACGAGAGAGGAGAGAGAAAAACAAGTACCCATAAATAAGATGAAGAGAGAAAGTCGTCGGAAGTGAGATAATAATGAATCAAAAACAGAGGCGGCGACCAGAGATAATCATGGAAGGAGAAACTGGTCGTATTGAATTCCGCCATCCGCAGATCGAGAGGTTTTGCATGTCAAAGAAATTTTAAATAATGATTAGTAGGCGGTTATAATAACGACGATAATTTAATTGTGGTCATATAGAGAAAGGAGACAGAGTGTTTTGCAGCGCAAAGAAATTTTAACTTTTTAAAAATGAAACCATGATTATAGGCGGTTACTACAACCAGATCTAATAGATAGATAGATAGATATATAGATATATATATCGGTAAATCACACAGATCGTGCCCCTGAGGTTTCAAAATACAGAGACCTCCTTGATATTTTTGAAATTTCACTTGAGTAAGAATTTCATCATACTCATTGAGAATTAATCACGGTCCCAGTCACCCACTTCTTCAACGCCCCCAAATCTTCATGCCAATTGAAATATAGAGTAAGTGTCTTCTTTCAACTCTTTCTTCCTTTCTCTTCAATCAACAACACATTATTTCAAAAAAATTTTTTTATTTTAATGATGCGAAGAAGAGAAAGAGAGAAGACGAGAATTGCGTACCCAAACCAATGAGATAGAAGTCGACGAAAGTGAGATTATAGTGAATTCAAAACAGAGAGGGAAGACGATGCCGGTTGGCCGGAGATAATAGAAGGACGGCAAGCTGGTCGCATTGAATCTCCACCTCCCCAAATTGTGAGAGAGAGAGAGTGTTTTTTAGGTCCAGGAAATTTAAATAATGATTAGTGGAGGCGGTTTTATAACGTATATATTTAAATGTGTCCACAAGAGAGAGAGGAGATGAGAAGTGTAAGTTCGTTACTTATAACTGAAACTAATGATTACTAGGCGGTTACTCTAATATAGATATATATATATATATATATCTATAATATTAATATACTATATATATAATCAACAGACTGCCTGAGTTTCAGAAAAATACGAGACCTTCTTGATAGTTTGAAATTACATTGGCCTGAACAGGAGTTTTGATTTTAACTTTTTTTGCCCCTCTCCATTAACCCACTTTAATGGTATCAAAAAAAAACCTCATTTATGATTTTGCAACGGAATTCTCTCTCTAGAAGTTTATTTCGAGATGTAATCCAATTCTAAATCATCATAACTGATGCTTTGATCCTTACTGTTAAATTGGTTGTTTGCAGTTTTTTTATTTTTGTTGTTTTGTTTTATTTTTTTTTCTTAGAGCATATTCACTGCACGCTTTAACGGATGTGTTTAATCTAAGGGTTTGTTTGATTAATTAGCATCACATTTAATACTTAACAGGAATGTATTAAATGAAATTGAATTAATCTGGTTTTGTGATAATAATATTTGCATCATTTAATATTTTAATTGTGCTCTTGAACTGTATAATAAATTTAAAAAAATTATGTAGTAAAATAGCTACTTAATTTTGGTGATTTTTTAAACATTTGTTCATAAATATTGACGTTCAGAATATAACACCACCACCACCACACCTAGGGCGTCCCTAGGCAAGAGGCGACAAACCCCGCCTTCACGCCGTGTTTTTGTCCCAAAAATAGGCAAAAAGGTACGGATAATTTGTGTTTATATATTTATATATGAATATAAACTTCAGATTGTCAATGAAAGGTTTAATGTCGTTTATGTGTATTGGTTATCCTATAATTTCTTATTATTTACAACTAAACTCAAACCTTTTATATTTCATTTAAATACCATAAACTTTTCTTCTTTTCATGTTTTTTTAGATAATAACCCTAAATTTTCACAACTATAATTATTAATACAAATCCTCGATTCTTTGCATATAATATGCGTATTAGAGCAAACTAGGCATGTAATTTTATACAAATAATATTTAAAAAATTACCAGTAACACTAAGTTTACTAATACTATATAATGTCTTAATTTTTTTTATATTTTTTTCCATCAAACTAGAATTTTTTGAAATTATCTATTTGAATTCACGTCATGGAGTAGAATACCAGACAAATCGATAATCATTCTTCTTTTTTACCCTAAAAATGCAAAACAAAAATATTACGTGAATATAATTTGGCTCTTATTACATATGTTTAGTGAATCTACAGAAAAGCAAAGGATGAATATTGCACAGGAAAAGACAATCCTTAAGTGTCATATGTCATGGGTATGGGTTTAATTGCACAGAAAAAGGACAAGGATGAATAATTTCAAAGATTACAGAAGACCTCCTTTTAAAAAAAAAAAGAGGAGAGAGTTTCCAAGTTTTACCCCCAATCAAAGAAGATTTCTGGCCTGTGGGTTTGTGCAGATATATAGCTTGCTTCTTTTCTTCCTTGGATTATTTGCTTGGGGTCTCTCTGAAACACTTAATTTCAATCTTTCCATGAATCCCAATTGAAATTTCAATAGAGTAAGAATCTCATACCCAATTGAGAATAGCGGTCACTTCTTGTGCCGTCTTTTATGACATAAGAGTCAAGCACAATTGTGATTTCGACAACATCTAGGCCAGTTTCACCAGAGAGAGAGAGAATCTTTGTTTCGAGGACTGTTTTTTGATTTCTCTTCTATTTGGGAACCCAATTGAAATCTGCATCCCCAAGGAGCCGTTTGGATGAAGTATAAGGAGGGGGGATAATTTTCCCCCGGATAATTGATGTCACCGTGGCGTGTTGGATAGACGGATATGGCGGCGGATAATTTATGCCCCGGATAAATTTATGCCCCCCGGAGGTGGATAGAGGCGGATAATTTTTGGGTGGGCTAGACCTAACCTAAAAGTTATCCGGGGATAACAGGGTTGGGCTCAGAAAAACATATCTCACGAGAACAAATGTATTTTTTATTTTCATATATCTCGTCTAACTCAATCATATTATTTTAATCTCTAACTTTTTATATTTTATTTCTCTCTATATTTTTCTTCTTCTTTTATCACATCACCCTTATCCACCATTCTAAAAGTATCCATCCAAACAAAATTAAACGTTATCCCCCTCCAAAAGTTTCATCCCCCCAAAAATTTATCCTCCCGCTATAACTTATCCCTCTCCCCCCTATCCGCCCTCCAAACCGGGCCGCAACTGAAAATAAAAATCCAAGGTTTTCGTTTCAGACCCTTGAATGGTTTCAAAGGGCTCCTTTCCAGACCTGGTCTTCACTCGCAATTTAAGAAACAAGCCTAAGTAATCCTTACTGAATGAAAGCATATTTGTTGCTTTGTTGCAGCAGATGACATGATCAGCTAAACTTTAAATAAAAAACCCAATTAAAGATCAGACACAAGTCAAAATATGCAATAGAAAAAACGGAATTAAGTGACGAAACCATTAATTTTCTCATGAAAAGGCAAAATCATACGGTAATTAAAAATATAAATTGGTATGGGGGTGAATTGGCACAGAAAAAGAAAAGGATTAAAAGAAAGAGAGTTTTTCAACTTTACCCAATACAAAGAAGATTCCTATTGTATTTATTTGTTGAGGCGAGACATTGCTTGCTTCTTCACTTTGGTTATTTGTTGGTGTGGGGTCTCTGAAACACTTATTTAAATCTTTCAGCAAAAAAAAAAAATTTTTTTTTGAAAACCCCCCCCAATTGAGAATTAATCAACGCCCCACGTGAACGCCCCCAAATCTTTCCCAGCCCAATTGAAACTTTCTAGAGTAAAGAGTTATTCTTTCAATTCTTCTTCTTATCTGCAATCAAACACCACATTAGGTCCGATTTTATTTGATAATGAAGAAGACAAAGAGAGAAGAGAAAATGCATACCAAATGAGAGATTAGTTGTCGGAAAGTGAGATTGTAAGTGAATCAAACAAGAAAAAGATTAGCCGTGGCGGCCGTGAGATAATCGCGGAGGCAAAGCTGGTCGCATTGAATCTCCTCCACCCCAAATCGAGAGAGAGAGAGAAAGAGTTTTGTATGTTAAGAAAATTTTAATAATGATTAGTAGACGGTTATAAAAAGAGAGAGAGGATAGAGGAGAGAGAGTGTTTTGCAGGGCAAAAGAAATTTACTTTTAAAATGAAACAATGCTTAGTAGGCGGTTTTACCATAAGTTCATACAGATTAATTATGGTTAAATCACACAGATCTTCCCTGAGTTTCAGAAAAATACAGAGACCTCCTTGAATTTTTGGAAATTACATTGGCCGTAACAGGCCATATGAAACTTTGCCAATGTCCTATACATAATCATACCTCCTTCATATTGTTGATTTCTCTATCGTCTTAATCTCAATCTTTCCATGAACCCAATTGATTATTCAAGCATCTTTTCATACCCCAATTGAAATAAAATCTATTGGTTCTTTTCCTACCCAATCGAATGTTCAAGCACTCTTTCCATCCTCTCTTGCCGTCTCAATTGAAACACAGCTAAAATTACTTGCTGTGCAATTAAAGCAGATTTGTTGACTTGTAGCAATGACAGGATCCAAAACTTAAATATCAATAGAAAAAACGAAATTAATGGACGAAACCCTTAAATTTCTCAGAGCCAGCCCAAATCATCGATTAAAAGTTCAAAAATATGTGTTTGGGGTTGAATGTCAAGAAAAAGAAAGGATGAAATAATTTTAAAAATAACAACTAATTTAAACAGAAGAGAAGAGAGTTTTCACCTTTACTGCCCCAATCAAAGAAAGAGTTTTTCTGACATTTGGGTTCGTTGCAGTGAGTACAGTGCTCTTCACTTGATTATTTGTTGGTCTATGAAACACTAATTTACCTTTTAATGAACCCAATTGAAATTTCAATGGAGTAGAATCTCATACCAATTGAAGAATTAAATAAACGCCCCTGTGAACGCCCCCAATCTTTAGAGCCAAGATTCTAGAGTATGACTCCTCTTCAATTCTTCCTTCTCTCAATCATCACACCACATTAGGTCGAATTTTATTTTGAGGACAAAGCAGGTGAAAGAGAGAATAGAGAAGAAAAAAAAAAAAAAAAAAAAAAAAAAATTTTTAACTTATCACAAAACTAGATAAGACGAGAAGTTGTCGGAAAGTTGAGAATTATAATTGAATTTGAAACAAAGAGGTAAGATGATTCCAGCGGCCGGAGATACTCGATGGAGGCGAGATGGTCACACGAATCTCCGCCATCTCCAGAATCGGAGACAGAGAGAGAGAGGGGGAGAGAGCATTTTTGCAGGGGAAGAATTTAACTTTTTTTAATAAAAACAATGATAATAGCTCGGTTACTAAACGCTATATTTAATTGTGGTCTAGAAGAGAGAGAGGGGAGAGAGAGAGTTTTTTGTTTAAAATTTTTAACTTTTTATAATGAAAATAATTATGGTAGACGTTTACTACAACGTCTTTATTAATTATGGTCCAGAGAGGAGAGAGAGAGCGTTTGCAGGTCAAGGAATTTTTAATTATAGTATCCATGGTTTGATACTTTGTAGATTGAGTCCTGCTGGGCGGTCATAAAGAGTACAAAATTATAAAAAAGTTTATTTTTGATACACTTTTTAATGCACTTTCACATATGTTTATATATTTTTCATATTATTTTATATAACTATAAAAACAGCCATTGGACCCATTGGTATTTTGCTTTCAATTAAGGCCCCTTTGACTGGAGGGATATGGAGGGATATAAACTTTTAAGGGAGGATAATTTTAGAGGGGAATCACTTTTGGAAGGGATAACTTTTAATTTTGTTTGGATACTTTTCTAGAATGGGTGATAAGGGTGGCGGTAAGGAGAACATATATAAAAAGAAACAAAATAAAATAAAATATTATATATTAAAATATTTTTTTATTTCGTCTTTCTCTCTCTATATATATATATATTATATTATACATTTTGGGTTTCTCTTTAATATATTTTTTCTATCCCCTACCCCTGTATCCCTCTCCCCCGATAATGTTAATTAGGGTCTTAGACCACCCAAAATTATCCACCTCCGGGGGCATACATATCTTGGGGCATATCCGTCTAGGGCCAAACTCCCCGGGAGAAGTTATCCGGGGAAAAAAATTATCCCCCCTCTAAATCCTCCAGCCAAACGGGCCCTAAGTTCAAAAAACAACATTGCCACTTTCATAAAATAATAATAATAATAATAACAAACAATGAATAAATCAAAAATAAAAACTGAAAGAGAGATATAAGAATTACTTACTATTTGAAAAATTTGAAATAAATATACATCTTTATTATTAAAACATAATTTATTTTGAATCTTAATGACAACTATCTTCCACTATCTACGGTTAAAATTTTATTTGAATTAATTCAACGAAGAAGATTTCACAAGAGATTATTTTTTTTCCAACAAAAATATCACTTCCTTCTTCTCAAAAGTTCAAGCCCACATTACGTTCTTATTCAATGGACAAAAAATCTCTAACTCTAGCCTATTTTATATCATTAAATTATTTTTTAGAGGGACCCCCACCCAAAAAATAAAACACCTCTTATTTTTTTCCTCATTTCTCTCAAAAATAGCCAAAAAAAATCTTACAATTATTGTAGTTCTAATTTGTTCTCCATTTGTAGTAATGTATATATTCTATCCGTATGCAATGTATCTTTTTGTTCTGATATTTTATATTTTTTTCTGTTTTTTTTAGATTATCAAACTCTAATAAATACGCCTAAAAGATTATCTTTTTTTTACATAGTACATAGATACAATCATTACTAGTCAATTTATAAATTAAAACAATAATATTTTTCCTTCGGTTATACAAATGAAAGATTTTTGAAAAAATCAAGTATTTACCAAAAAATCAACTAGACGTTTTTTTACTTACCAAAACAATAAATGGATTTTCTTTTTCAATTTTCACTTTTAATCTTTTTTTTAAAAAAAACGACTGTTTATATTAGTCAGTCTAATATATGTATACGGGTAAACTTACACAGGCCTTCTCTAAGATTTTGAACAATACAAACTTCCCTTATAATATTTTAAATTAACTTGGCCTGAACAACACTTTAGATTTTGCTTTTTTAACACAAACCTCTTATTTATCGTTTTGGATGGAATTCTCTCTCTGGAATTTATTTTGAGATGTAATCCAAGCCTCATTAAATGATGTTTTGACCATTAATTTTGAGTGACGCCTAAATGTATGCTAAAATGTAGTTGGTAGATAATTTCACGTGTATGAATTTTTGTTTCAACTCTTGTACGGGGCTAATTATAAGGGAAAAATCTATAATTTTAATTATTTTACCGACTAGACTCAGACCTTACTTTAATTTCTGTTTTAAACTACCATAATTGCTTTTAATTTTTTCCCGAAGAAAAACTGAAAATTAGTGCATGTATGGTTATATGTTTTATCAAGTAAAAAATATTTTATTTATTTATCAAAAAATATTTTATTTTTGTATTTGTGAAGATTGCTCAAATTATTTTACATTTTTTACATTTTCTGACTTTCTCGTCAAGAGAACAAAAAATTGAAAATTTTGAACCAGGGCTAAATCCTCGGACGTGTTTGGCAGGAGAGAGAGGGAATTATGTATATATAAAGTAAAGAAAGAATGCACGAAAATAACTTTTGCTCTCTTCTCTTATTTGCCCGCGGTTTGGGTAGTTATTTTTGAACTAATTCAGTTGTTTAATTTGTTTTTTGAGTTTTTTTTTTTATTTTTAATGATTTTTTTTCTTGACTATAATTTTTTACATTGGCAATTTTCTTCACAATAAGAATTGAAAAAATATCAACAATATTGTATATTTTGAAAAAGACCAAAAAAATAGTTATTTATTGAATAAAATAATTTTTTTATCTTTAATAAACTTTTTTTGATAAATAATTTTTAAAATTTCCATTAAAACTTAAAAAAATTAAAAATTAAAAATTAAAAATTAATAATGGATAAAAACAGTTAACCAAGCCTAATTTTGATCGTGATGAAACGACCGGTAATAATTTAGTTTGGATCTCTAAAAATGTGCAACACCGACGTATTTTGTATATTTTAGATTAAAACCACGATGTCGTTTTGTAAAATAATGTCGTTTTTAGTTGTTTTGCACAGGACTTCACTCCCACCCCACTTCAAAGATGCGGAATCTGTAACAATAAATGAAGAGCGAGATACTTGAAGAGCGAGGAAGTGAGGACAATTGGGTGATGAATAAAAGAGGAGAGAGAGAGATGGGGACGCATTTGTTTCCCGCATGAACGCCTCTCATGAAGTGGGAGTTTTAAATTACTGCACGGCAAGTCTGTATGGCATGTGTTGTTCGGAAAACGAATAGTCACGAACAAATTAGCTAAAATCAAAAGACCGTGGTTACATCATTAATTTTGAAAGGTCCCCCAGACTTTACTAGGTTGAAAACAATGTGTTTTCGGTGGGTCACTTGCTCTACCACTCTCTCTCTCTCTATTCTCTCTCTTAGTGTAGTCAGAATTTTTATTTAGTGGTGTCCGGTGGTATAATAACTTATTTTAATTTCAATTTAAGTTCAGTTTAAACTAGTTAAATTATCTCATTCTAACTACTGTTTGAACTAATTTAATTGTTGTGTTTTATTTGTTTTTAATTTAAGGGATTTATATCAGCCCGTATGATTAACAATTCATATTCGTTCTTCAGTTGCTTTTGGACGAGGAGAATTCTATAAAAAACAATTGATAAATTTTCTTTTAAATTTGTTCAATATATTTGCATTTTCATCTTAGCTCTAATTAAAGATTAAAAAATTTTTGATCAAACTTGAAATAATTCACTAAAAATAAAAAATTAAAAATCAAAACACTTAATTAGGCTCAAACAAAGTCTTAGGCTCCGTTGGTAGTGCTTAAAATCCGCTTTTTTTAAGCGTAGGCTACCAAAAAGGCTAAGAATTTTTGATTTTTTTGCTTTGGGGTTATAGTTTTACCTAAAACGTTAAAGCAAAAAAAAGCCAAAACATAAAAAAAAAAAACCAACTTTGAATTGGCTTTTTTTGCTTATTTTAAGCAAAAAGCCAGAAACAAGCTGGGTGTCAAACGGGCCCCTTAATAAGTTTGTTTTCTGTCTTCGATGGATCCCGTACATAGTTTTTTTTCCTGAGATTCCACTTGTGTTAATTTATCAAAGTTTTCTACAAAATATATCATAATATTAAATATATTTTCAAGAAAACTAAAAATTCACTGAGTATACAAGTAGCCCCGCCGCCCCGCTCTACACAGGGACCCACAAATATCCTCTCTGTCTCTATTTTGTGCAAAAATTATATATATATATATATATACTGTAAAAAAAATTATAACTATTTTTTTAAATATAATTTTATCATTAATCAATTTTGACCAAAAAATTAGTCATTTGTCTTAAATTTTATAAATTCTATAATTTTGACCACACTAAACATAAATTTTGTCTCTTTTAACCTTATTAAACATAAATTTTAGTTTTTTTAATCTCACTGAATATTCATTCTGGCTCCCTTGTGTGTATATTTGTGTTACTACTTGACGAAACATAAATTCATAGGTATAGTTTCTCTGATCGAAGCATGTATTCGTGAGGAGACGAAGCAGATAGAGTTTATATTCCTATCATCTTGGATATTATTTTTATTATTGCTGTCCTGAGGCTGGGATTCAACCATGACTCGATTGCCATGGAGGCTAAGGGTGCTTCTCTACAGGCAAAATGTAAAAGAAGATTGGGGGGAAAGGGCCATGTGCTATTAACGAAGCATCAATAAAATAAAACTGTCTGTTTTATTTTAACAAAACTATTTTTTTTTAAATAATTGTTTTTATTTTTTTAATCTAAAAAAAAAACTAGACTTGTTGCATTTTTAGGATTGGTGATTCTTTTCCTCTTTTATATGAGTCTGGTTTTTTCTTTGAAGAAAACAAAAGATGGATTGAAATTTGTTTTAAAATTCGGATATTCATATAAATTGGATTTGGATTCAGATTGAGTAAGCAAGATTCCTATATTCAGATTCGGATTTATTTTAATCGGATCAATCGAATTGTTAAGGTATGATTATAGGATATTAGTATTTATTATTAGCTATTGGTTCTTGGTACTTTTTAATTGTTTTGTGATGTTTCATGTCAAACCAATAATAGAATTAGTTTCCGAAATTAAATTTTGTTATCAAAACCCTGAAAAACAAATTCAAAATTCATTTTCTAAATATTTTATCCGAAAAAGCATTTTTCGAAGAAAAAATTTTCCTCGCCTCCGAAACAAACGGAACATAAATGAGAACAGAGCAATAGGTAATCATCAAAATAATAGTATAAATCATTTTATTTTTTTTATCATAGAAAAAATGTGGCAATAATTTTCTCATCCCCAAATACTTTTTTCTGAACAAATTCCAAATTCCAAATTCAGGATATTAAATCCATAAGGCACAACACAAAACATCTGGTAAACACACATAACAAACTCTCTCCCACATGAATTGTATAAACGCCACACACATATAATGGTGTGTACATATGTGCGTTAATAGTAT
>VIGQ01001230.1:0-2500 GCA_009663005.1 Actinidia chinensis | reverse complement strand
TGGGTGCGATTCAAGCGCCAAAGGGTATGATTCAAGCGATGAGGGTGCGATTCAAGCGAAAGAGACTGCATTTGGGCTGAGACGTTGCTCCAACAGGCCCTTAAGGTATAGATCTGATCTAAAATCTCTGATAAACAATTTTTTTTTCGGGGTTTGGTTTCGGAGTGGGATGGGGGGAATCACTAAATCCCCACCGGTAACGGGGCGGGGATCGGGGATACAAAGAATTTCGGGGATCAGGGATGGGGATACCAACCTCCGGCCCCGCCCCGCCCCAATTTGCCATCCCAGTCTCGTCTCATTCCCCAGTTGACAATTTGATGTATGTTATGGTTTGTACCCAGGTCGAACATTACTCACGCTATAGGCATGTGAGCAGGTTATTTCCAAACCAAGGAAAGGCCATTAAAAAGTTGTCAAGTGGATTCTCAAGTATCTAAAGCGTACGTCGAGATATGCCTGTGTTTTGGTGGAGTTTAACTAATTTTGGAGGGTTATAAGGATTCTGTTATGGCATGTGATCTTGATGGAAGAAAATAACACATCAGGGCCTTTTATGATTTATTGGAGGACCCATATTGTTGCAATCCAAGTTATAGAAATGCGTTACTTTATCTACACAAAAGCCGAGTATATGCTACAACGGAAGCTGAGAAGGAACTGTTTTGTTGGTGAAGCGCTTTTTCCAAGAGCTGGGTATCAAGTAGAATGAGTATAAGGTGGCATTGTGATAGTCAGAATGCTCGAAATTGAGCAAGAATTTCATATACCATCTCGACAAGCAATCACATTCACTATCACTGAATACGCAAAGTGGCGGAGTAACCACTGTTGAAAGTGTGAAGATCCACACCGATGAGAATTCAGTAGACATGTTGACAAATGTATTCTTGTGAGAAGCTCAGGCTAGTTGAGACATAGCTGGGGTGGACAATCAATTGAAGATGTCTGGAAGTATTCTCCTCCATGGTTATTGAGGGGGAGAATGTTGGGCCCAGTCCATACTCAATTGGTCCACATGAAGTGTTCATTAAAATTCTTAAAATAATTATAATTCTTAAAAGGATTATAACTCATGAGTTAATCTTTTAGTTAGAATAGGATAACAATTATGTTAAAAGTCTATCACCTTCTTCCCTGGTCTAGAGCGGCTACGGTTGTAAAAGACTTTTCCTCGTATCATTCTTTTTTCTATAATGCATTACTTTTCTTTCTTCCGTGAACGTAACCACACATGCCGAACTATGTATTGCGTGCTTTTTCTTTATGCGTTTTTATTTCGTTTCTAACCTATCAATTCTCACATTAGCATTGACAATATGAGTATGTGGTTGTGAATCATCCTGTTGAAAAAACTTAACATTTGTCTATATTTTATCTAAGGATCTAAAATTTACAATAATTAATTTAGAATATCACGACTTTGAGCAATATTGTATAATCCCAGACATAAAAAGAAACAAACGAATCAACCAAGCAAGTCACACAAGATTTTTACCATTGAAACTCTTAATTAGAGAAAAACCACGTGTCGCCTTCTTGAATAAAAATCATGCACTATAACTCGATGTTCAGACAGTTACAAGACTCTTACAATCAAAACATATCACTTGCCTGATCTAAATGATTATCTAGATCTAGATTGTATCCACGATTCACTATCTTCGTGCTTGATCATCGTTCAAATCCCCTTAAAATGGATTTATGCCTTGAACTCCATCAAGAATCTTGATTTTTTTATTGGTTGAAAAAGATCTGTGCTAAGATCTGTTTCTGAGCTCTCTTGAGAGAGACAATATTTTCTTAGAAAATATGATAGAGTGGCTCAGAATTAGGTCTGAGAAAGTGTTCTGGGCCTTTAATGGCGAAAACCCTAGCAACGTGATTTTCAACGTTGCAGCTTTTCTCGTCTTGCTCCCTCGAAGTACCCGCGACATCCCGCACAAAGTACCCGCGAGCTCTGTGACATTTTGTGAGCTCTCAGCATTTACCCACGAGATCCCTCGAAGTACCCATGAAGATCCCGCGAAGTACCCACGAGATCCATTGAAGTCTCATTTAATCATCCACGATATATCATACAAGTCTCTCTTAGTACGAGCTTACATGAATATGCTTAAAAATCTTTTCGAATGTTTGCGATTGATAAATTAATCCCCAAATTATATCAAATAAGACGTAACATGAAATTTTAACATTACACAACCTTACGCATGTGCGGAGTACGCATGTACAAAATCAAAAGCCTTCGTTGAAAAGAAGGCACTTGACATCCCCATCATTTTTTATTTCGTTTCTAGGTACCAATTCTCACGTTAGCATTGATATGAGTACGGGGTGTGAATAATCCATGTGTGGAGTACGCATGTACAGGATCAAAAGCCTTCGTTGAAAAGAAGGCACTTGACATCCCCATCATTTTATTTCGTTTCTAACCTATCCACTCTCAGATCAGCATTGACATGAGGCTCCGTTTGTCATCAGTTTTTTTTTTTTTTTT
>VIGQ01000790.1:22500-27500 GCA_009663005.1 Actinidia chinensis | reverse complement strand
ACATGGAGTAATTCTCATTATGGGGTTGGCTGTGAAAAAAAAAATTTCTTATTTCTGTTCAGTAAAACAGGTATTTTTATTTTACGAGTTTGCTGAAAACAGTTCACAGCAAACAATAGCTGTACAGAAATAATATTCTTATTTTAAAGAAAAAATCAGTTTCTTTTAGCAGTGTTTCTGAACTGAAACTATTAGGTTATTGTTTTAAAAAATTGTTCTTATGCAGATTTCAGTTTAAAATGTTTCTGTATCTTTTAGAAAGAAAAAAAACAGATTGTGGAACTTACTTTTAATCAACAATACTGTGATTAATAAATTATTACAGTATTCAGATTTACAATTTACATAATTTTCATAACTTGTTCAGATTTTTTTTAATTATATTTCTCTTACAGCAATTATTTGAGTTTAGATTCTTTATTAATCAAGTTTTTTGGGACTGTTTTTTTTTCTTTTTTTCTCAAGATTCTGTATTATAAATTTAAAAGCAGATTATAGATTTTGAATTTTAGCAGATTTTAAATTTAAAAACAGATTCTGTATTAATCAAATTTCAAATTGATTTTAAAAACAGATTTGAATTTTATGAATATTTTTTTCCAGTTTACAAAAACAAATTTTGAAACATTGGTCGAACACTTTCGATTATTCTTCCATAAACTTTAAGTGGTTTTGATTTTTTTATTAGTGTTCATCTAATTACCATTAATATACTTTTGCATATAATATATATACTATCTCTCTATCTAGTATCTATATAGATATTATATATGCACCAGTTTTTTTTAACGGTTTTGAAAGAACGAAAACACAACACACGTACGAAAAGAAAAAAAACGGTTGGTTTTAAGAAGACAACTATTCTGTTTAATCAATACTGTAGTTATTATAGTTTAAAACCCGTATCTTTTTGTTGGGTCAGTTTCAACCTCAAAAGGAAAGGTTTTTGTAACTTCTACATTATCTCAGTATTTTTTACAGTGTTAACCCCTAAAATTTTTGTTATTACCTTTTTTATCCTAAAATTTTCAAAAAATTACAGATCTCTATATTTTGAAAATTATAGGTTGACCATTTTTTTTCAAAGTTATAATTTTTCTCAATATTTTTGAATTTACTATTTAATCAAATATATTGTGAAACTTACAACACGATTGTCTTTGTTTTAGATTTCAACTACTTTTAAAAAATGGTTAATCTAAATGAAAACGTGGATGGCGACTGTGTGTTGTTAGCACACAACAGACTTGGTGGGAGTACCACTTCCGGCGTACGCACCTTATACTACCGCCTACTTGACTGGCATGGGGAGAGACCCGAAAAGTTTCAGTGCCTAGACTTCAAGTACTGGCAGCAGAAATGCTATCTTACTTGACAACTCTAGGCTTTCAAAATATTTGCAAGAGGAGGCTCCTACGCTGTCGAAAGGCAGATCAGTACCCTACTTACCATGGCAGCGGTGCAAGTGCATGAAGCACGGGGACTTCCTCTGCAAGAACTATATTCCTGAACGTCTTGACAAGACGTTTGTACAATGTATACAGTCCTGCTAACGCAAAGTTGTTGTGTGGGATTTCACTTTACAAGAATTACAGTTGAGACGCCGGTGCTAAGAAACTTTCTGATTGGCCGGTTCTTGGACTTCAAGATGGGTGGATCTAAGAAGGTCACACACTGGCCCCAAGTGCAATACTTCCAACTAATCCTTCATGAACTATCAGCCGAAGGAATGGCTCTCGTTGAAAAATTCAAGTTGGAGTGATAATTGAGAAGTTGCCACCTTCGGAGGGACTTCAAAAATTTTTTGAAGTCACAAGCGAAAGGGCATGTGTTCTAGATGATCTTAATAGTCCGCTTGTAGAAATTAATAGGGACAACCGCCTGAATGACAGGAAAGGAGGCTATCAAATTGAGTCAAAGCTAATGTGTGGAACAGAGTCACAAGAGTGGTAACCCAGGATAAAAGAAAAGCCTCACGGACCAGGGCAGAGTTCTGGGGGCAATTCAATCCGAAAAGTCGATGGAATTGCTATATTTGGTGGCAGCCGTAGACATCGGGCAAATGAAACTACTGCAAAGCCGAGCTTCCTCAGAGGAAGTTCAAGAAAACCACCAGTTAGAGCTCATTTGACGAAGTAGAGCAGTCACAGATGATATTTAGACTTGGCCTATGTGTTGTGTACCACTCTTGAAATTAGACTTGGTGGGTAGTAACCCAAGGTAATGGTGGGTGACATTGGCGCTACACTCCATGTTGCTGTGACAGGTAAGTGTTTTCTTCTCTTCTTTGTCAAGAATAATTCTATGGAAACACTCTACAATGGAGAATTCTTCTAGTTTCCAAGGTAATGGGATGGGTCAAGGGACCGTCTAACTGAAGATGAGTGTGAGAAGCAACTCACTCAAACAATATCCTATATGTGCCCAGACATTAGAAAGAATTTAGTGTCATGGATCATTGTATAGTTAAGCTGGGTTTTAATTAGGTCTTTGCTCATGACAAACTTGTAATTCTTAAGAATGGGGTTTAGATTGGGAGGGTTTTATGTTTCTGATGGGCTGTTTAAAAGCTCAATTGTATTGTTTCCCAATGTTTCAAAAATGAATAAAGATGTTACTCCTTCTTCTTACTTGCTTGAGTCTTCATATTTATGGTATCGGAAGATTAGGACATGCGAAGTATGAAACATTAGGAAACTAGTTAAATTGAACTTCTTACCTAAATTATGATATAGATCCTAATCACAATGGGAATTTGTGTGGAAGCAAAATTGAGTCGAGACTTCATTTAAAAATATTGAAAGTCGCCTGAACTTCTTAAGAAATTAATCACAGCGATGTGTGTGGTTTAAAACTAGTCCAGACTAGAGGGAGAAGAGGTTTTTGGTGACCTTTAGGATGACTGTACTAGATACCGTTTATGTGTATCCCAGCATTAGAGGCAAGGATAGAGGCGGTGGAGATGTTTTAATAATCTTCAAATTGAATGGAAATCAATTAAGCAAAAAGATTAAGATTTTGAGAAGTGATAGGGGTGGTGAAGTATGAATCACTTTGGTGAATAATGCGCTGAACTGGAATTATCCATCCAACTCTACTACTCCTTATTCTCCACCATCAACGGTATTGCTGTAAACGAAAAACCGTACATTGAAAGAGATGATGAATGCTTTATTGATTAGTTTCCTGGACTATATAACCACAGAACTTGTGGGGGAACGATTCTGACCGCCTAATTACTTATTAAAAATAAGTTACTCCCATAAAAATAAGAGAAAAAGACACCTTAGGAGTTATGGAAAGGAAAAAGTCCTTCTATAAATACTTAAAGTGTGGGGTGTCTTGCAAGTTTGTCCCTACCCCAAAAAAAGTCCAAATTAGGCCAAAGACAGTGGACTGTGTTTTCATTGGTTATGCCATACCAGTAAGTGCATATAGATTTCTTGTGCTAAGTCAGAATAACTTGACTTCATGAAAACCAGTGATCGAGTCAGAATGCAAGTTTTCTTTGAGAATATATTCTTACAAGAATGCACAAGAATCAAGTTCTCTTTGGAAGAATACTTGATGAAATGTGGTCAAAGATTCATAGAAGATGACAAGAATATGAACCTAGACATGCAAGAGGGCGATACATCTACATCTTTTGTCCTGACTTTTTGAATATTTTTGTTAGAAAGTGAGCCCTCAAACTTTAAGGAACAATGTCTTGTCCTGAAGCACCCAATGGAAGAGGCTGTGAATAGTGAAATTGAGTCCATTCTTCAAAACCACCTTGGGAATTTGTAATCTTCCTCCATCCCAGCTCACCGCTACAAAACCTTTGGGATATATGGCTATTCAAGAGTAAGATGAAAGCGGATTTATAAATTGATATAACAAGGCGAGACTTGTAGTCAAAAGGATTAGACAAAAAGAGGGTCTTGATACTTTGGACACATATTCACCTTAACAGAATACCTCCATCGTAAGCCAATGTTAATAGATATATCAGCTTGTTCATCATCCCTGAAATTTATCAAATGTATGTTAAACTGCATTTCTAAATGGGACTCAGAAGAGAAAATTTTACATGGAGCAACCCAAGGGTTTGTTTAACGCTACTCCTGGGAAGAAATAAAAGTGTGCAAGTTGGCCCAAATCTTTTATGGATTGAAACAAACCGCCAAAACAATGGCATAAAAATTGATATGCAATAGTTGTCAAATGGATTTAAAATCAATGAATGTGATAAGTGTGTCTATGTAAAGAACACTAAAAAAGAATATGCCATTGTTTGCCCTATTTTAGATGATATGCTCATCAATTGGTAGTAGTGATGACAATGATCAAGGCTACAAAGAACATGCTAACTCCAAGTTTGATATGAAAGACTTAGGGGTTGCAGATGTTACTACTAGGGATTAAGATCACAGAACATTTGGAGGACTAATCTTGTCACAACTCATTCATTGAGAAAATTCTAGATAACTTTGACAAGAATAAAGGAACGGTGTAAGGGCAAAAACACCTGTGATGTCAATATTACATCTCACCAAGAATACGGAGACAGTGTAGCTCAGTTGCAGTATTTCTCATATAATTGACATTTTAATAATTTGATGACTGCATGAGACCTGACATTGCATACTCAGTAGCAACTGAGTATATTTTACAAGTAACCTGGGAGATCACTGGAAGCCTCGTCAGAGTACTTAGGTATCTACGATACACAAAGATTATGGATTGCATTACCCTAATTATCCTGCTGTTGGTGAGAAGATATTGTGATGCAAACTGGATCTCGATAGTAAAGATTCAAAATCCCAATTGGATAGTCTTTACTATTGGTAGTGCTGCAGTGTCATCGAAATCTTCTAAACAAACGTGTATTGGCTAGATCGCCAATGAAGCTGATTCATTGCCTTGGATAAAGCAGGAGAATAAGCAGGTGGCTTCGTAATTTCTTAGCAGATATCCAAATTGACCCAAACCTATGCCACTCAATATGATAATACATT
>VIGQ01000790.1:0-10000 GCA_009663005.1 Actinidia chinensis | reverse complement strand
ATATACATGATTTACAACGAAAAAATTTTCAAAAATCTAAACATAATGATACAACAAAAATCCATTCATTTGAAAAATAGGATATTCTAATAGTTCCAATGAGTAAATGTTCTATTAGTTTCCAGTATTTCACACTCACATTTTTTTTAATTAAATTTCTAATTAATTTGGGATGATGTTGACAAGGAAAATATCCTCCGTGCAATAAATCTAAAGCGCGTTACTGGATTTTTTCTATTTTTTCAGTATATCTTTGGTCCAACAAATACACTGGTATGACTTTTGAATCTGTGTGTCAATATCCTATCCCTTAGATATTTGGATCCTATAAATTTATGAAACTTGAAGAAAATGAAGCTAATGTAGCTAAAAAAGGTAAATTTCTAGTCTAAAACATTGATATAGAAAAGAAATTCCACGTTTTTCTTATTTTGTTTGATTTCAATGACATTGCTAAATAATATTATCTTAGACATTACAAATAAGTACGAAGAACATGTCCCCATACTCCTATCCAATTTAAATTTATAAAATCTAATACTTAAACACCCCACACTGATACTGTACACAGTTCCAAATAACATATCAACGGTATCCCTTCATGTACAAAAGCTTCTCACTTGAAGTGGTCCTATCATAGGCGAAAGGAGTTGTGGCTCATAAGTATGACTTTTGAATTTATTGACTCCTTTCATTTTCTTAATAATATGGTGTCCGTATTTGAGCTCCTTTATGGTTGATAAACTCTTTTGCCTAATTAGGACCCTTAATTATTTGGATCAACTATATCTAATACCAAATATAAAATATATATATTAAGGTGCCTCGAATTTTATGTGCTATTGATAGCAAGTGCAACTAAAAAGGGCAAAGACAGTTGTACCTGCTGTCAAAGAAGAGTTTAGCTTCAAGCACAAAAACGTTTCAGGGTGTCCAAACCTGCAAGGCCAAAGAAAACGTACGCTTTTGGCCCACAATGATATCCTAGTGGCAGATACTTCTTCCCATGCTTCTTGGAGACTATCACTTCCACCTTACGGACAGAGGTATCACTAGCTTCTTTTTCTTTTTTTTTTTTTTTGTTCTTTTTTTTTTTTTTTGTCGCCAGATTAATATGTAACTTGTGGAAGCATATAATATGGAAACACATTACCCAAATCGCCACAAATTTGTTATCGTAATGAGAAATAAGTTTGTAGAAGGACTCTCAGTTTTCTTTGTGGGTATAGAAGTGGGTGTATTCTCCCAAATCTTACTGGTTATGTTAGGCACATCCTCAATGGTCCAAATCCTCCAAGGAGGGCGAAAGGCAAACCCTGCAAAGTAGGTTAAAAAGTATGAGCTGTGTTGCGTGTGGCAATAAGTAGTTTAGATGTCCAACGCACATGCAAAACGAAGTCTCATTCTAGATATTATGACATTTTGTTACCCTTTATCTGTGTTTGGATCAAAGTTTAGGCAGCGATTTATGAAGGAAAAGAAAGAGTAAAGAAAAAAAATAAATCTAAAACATTGGGATACATTCACCAAGGTGTGTTTGGATTAAGAAAAAACTTCAGTGTGAAAAAAAGCGAATCTCCTTTTAAGGCAGCCTTAGTGAATTAAGGGTCAGCGGCTAGTTTTTTTTTTCTTATATTTTCAGCTGCTTTGGTTCAAGTTTTGATTTCTAGTAACTTTTAAACCGTTGATTAAAATTTCCTAACGTTTTTAATTCTTATTGCCAAAAGAAAATTTTTAAAAATGTAACAAAAAGTTATTTAATGTGGAAAAATAAATCAATGAAAGACCTAATGGAGCCAATGCTAGTGACTACTGTGCAAGAGGCTCAAGTCATGTGACGGGCACTGATTGCTTAGTGTAAGTAGATAGAGAAGGAATAGCCAAAACAGAGTATAGCAGAGATCATCAACACAATTTCTAGGCAAGAACGAAAAAAAAAGAGCCAAAACAAATCGATAGGCAACAAGGTTCAAAACAGAATTAAAAAATCTGAGAGAGGGTTTTAAAACACTGACAAATGGAGAAGAAATTGAGTGAGAATGAATTGAAACAGAGTAGGTTGATGCGTGAGAGACTAGAACCCACCATATATGCTTCTGACTGCTCTTCTGCAAGTATGTGTGAAGGAAAGAAACACAGTCTTTGATTTAATAGAAAACCAAAATAAAAAATAATCATTATTTCCACTCTTGATGAAAACATTAAAAGAATAGTTCTTTGCTGACCTTATACAACCCCCCCACGTGAAGTCAGGAATAAAGATACTAAGCAAGACAAAAATGGAAAACCATTGTGTTCACACACCAACACGCATTTTGTCTCATAGATTCTTAACCTGCTGTTATGAGATGAATTCTTCTTTTCTCCAAGGCAATGGGTTCCATGCACTGTAATTGGTTGTTATTTTGAAAGTTGAAAGAATGCACGTTTTGGATATTTGTACAGTTATACTAAGAGAAAGACACTTGCTTATATTACTCGGTCGTGGACAAAGAATACGACCCACATAAATGGATCAATTGTTAGGAATCTCCACTTCAGTTTTTAGAGTTGCCATTTTTGTAGCCCCATTTAGCTGTATTTTGATCAGATTTAGGGAAGGGAATTTGTGAGGGAAAAGAAGAGCAACAGAAAAAAAAATAAATCAAAACATTAGCTACATTCACAAAGGTTGTGTTGGATTAAAAAATTTGATGGACACGAGAATTCTCAATTTAAAGGCAGCCTGGTAAATCAAGGGACAGGCCTAGTCTGGTTTTTCAGTTCTTGGTTTTTAACTTTTTTCATCTTTAGTGAAATTTTTGTGTAATCGATTTGATTAGAGATGATATTTTTGTTATTATGGTGGTTCATAGTACATGATTTTGGCTTTGTATGAGAATTTCACTATTAAATGTTAGTGTGAGTCGTCTTGTCTCTCTGGGTGTTTTTAAAAAGGAAAGATGGCGGTAGATCCTGTGTAGAACATATATTGACTGAGGGCGATTGATGTGCAACAAGTGACTTCAATCAGATGAAGTGGAGAAAAGAGAAACGATGCGGACAAAGAATATACAGATTTAGGGCCGTTTTGTCGGCTCTTCAGACTTACTTGAAGTAGGGTTCATTGTGTGTTTAGAATAAAATAAAACCAAATTAAAGGAACCACAGCCAGTTGCAATTGCTTCTGAATTGTATTATCCTGGACTTGATGTGTTCTTTTCTATTGTATAGGTCTTCTACAACCTTTATGTACTTGTCCCCAAGTCCATTATTGAGATTGAATGCTTTGAATGTTTATTAGGAATTTGAAAACTGTACCAATATTAAATATATAAAGGACATACAAACCAAAAAACTTTTCTGAAATGTAAAAATAGAATAACCCACCACTAAATCAATTCATTTCAGAAAGAGCCGAAAGATATTCCTGAAAATACTTCCAAGGAGTGTAATGTTTCTTTAGTTTCAGTGGGTCACATCTCATAATTTTCTAGAATTAAATTTTTATGTGATTGAATGGATTGAGTTGAACAAGGAAAATATCTCCGGGCATAACTCTCAGGCTACGTTACATAGAATTTTATTTTTTAAATATATCGGTGTCCAACCAAAATACGAATGCGTTATGGATTTGGGATCTGGTGTGCGGACCATCCATTATCGCATTTACACAAGTACCATGTTAACATATGCAAGCTATCCCGCATCCACAAAAGTTCTCACTGAATGTCCTATCATTAGGAGAGAGGGAGTCATGGCTCCGTGACAAGTATGACTTTCGGATTCTGGACTCATTTAAATTTCTAAATAATATGGTGTACGATTGAACCCAATTTATTTGATAAAAAGCGCTTTTGCCTAATTAGGACCCTTAATTATTGTGGATCAAGTTATATCTATTACAAAATGATTAAAAATATATAATGGCCCGATTTTATGTGCTTGATTGATGGCAATGGTCAATTAAAAAGGGTAAGGGGACATTTGTACCTTGTTGGCGAAGAAGAATTGTGCTTCAGACAAAGAAACTTTTTAGGTTTTCCAACCTTCAAGTATCAAACCAAGAGATTTTGGAACACACTTGCTACCCTCGGTGGCAGTTTCTTTTCCTTTGCTTCTTTGAGACTATCACTTCCACTTCGGAAATATTTTATCTATAGGTCTCGTAGATTATCTGTAACTGTGGAAGCATATACTATGGACACACCATTCACCAAATCGCCACAAGGTTTTATCAAATAGAATACGTTTGTAAAATGACTCAGTTTTCGTCGTGGGTCTAAGAGTGATGATTCTTCCCAAAGCTCTGTATGGTAGGCATATCCGCACAATGCGTCAGAGACTCCAAGGAGGGGAAAGCAACCTGCAAAGTAGGTTAACAAGTAGGAAGATGTGTGTGTGCCCGGCAATATGAGTTGATGATGTCCATGCCAGCAAACCGAAAGTCTTCATTCTAGGAATATTATTGACATTTTGTACCCCTTTATCTGTGTTGGATCAAAGTTTAGTTTAGAGAGATTTATGGAGAGAAAAGAGAGTAAAGTTAAAGAAAAAAATTAAATGTAAAACATTGGATAATTCACCGAGGCTGTGTGGTGGATAAAGAATTGGTGTGAAAAAAAGGAATCCGCACATTAAAGGCAGTCTTATTGAATTTAAGGGTGGACTAGTTTTTATTTATTTAATTTTCAGCTGCTTGGTTCAAGTTTTTAGTTTATAGTGAAAACTTTTAAACCGTTTTTGATTAAAATTTTCCTACGTTTTTTTATTCAATTGACTAAAGAAATTTTAACAATGAAAAAAAAGTTATTTAATTTGAAAATAACTCATAAAGACCTACTGCGACAGACTAGTGACTACTGTGCAATAGGCTCAAGTCATGTGACGGGGCACTGATTGCTAGTGGTAAATAGAAGAGGACATAGCCAAAACAGCGTATTAAACAGAGCCCATCACTTTCATATTGGCTAGGAGGAATTTAAATGTAAAAAGTATCATCTACTTAAAAAGGAAATCAAAAAAAGAAAAGACATATATGACTAGAGACTACTATGCAACAAGTGACTTAACTCAGATGAAGTGGAGAAGAAAGAGGAAAAGGAGTGACAAGAATTATACGGATTAGGACAAGAATATTCAGACTACTTGAAATTTAATGGTAGAAGTATAAATAACAAATAAGGTAACCACAGCCAGGTTGCAGGTGCACTGCTTAATTATTATATGGATGATGTTTCCTAATTCTACAACCTTTATGTAATTGTCCCAAGTCAATTATTGGATTGATATGCTTTGAATGTTATTAGAGAATTTCAAACTTGTACCCAATATGAAATATATAAATGACAACAACCAAAAAACTTTCAGAAAATGTAAAACCATAATGATACAAACTTTTCTACTAAAAATCCCTTCATTTCAGAAAGAGTAAGATATCCTAAAATTATTCTAATGAGTAAATGTTTCTTTAGTTTCAGTGGTTCATTACCTCCACAAGGTTTTTAGAATGAAATTTTTATTAGATTTGAATTGGGATGAAGTTGAACAAGGAAAGTATCCCGGGCTTCATACGTTACATAGACTCTTATATTTTTTCAAAATATATCTGTGTCCAACAATACGCATGCGTATGGTTTGGGATCTGTGTGCGAACATCATATCGCATTTACACAAGTCCATGAACATTATGCAAAGCTATCCCAGCATTTCCACAAACGATTCTCAATTGAATTGGTCTATCATAGGCGAGAGGAAACCATGTGAAGTATGACTTTCGGATATTTGACTCCTTTAAATTTAAATAATATGGTGTATGTATTGACCCAATTTATTGATAAAAATCGGGTTTTTTTACTAATTTAGGACCCTTCTATTGTGGATCAAGCTCTATTCTAATTATAAAATATAAAATATATGTATGTGGGCCCGATTTTATTGTTATTGATGGCAATGGTCAATTAAAAAAGGAGGTAAGGGACATTTGTACCTTGTTTGTTCGAAGAAGAATGTGCTTCAGAAGACACTTTTTAGGTTTTCCAAACCTTCAAGTTCTCATATACCAGAATTTGGAAACAATGATTCCTCGGTGGCAGGTGCTTTTCCTTTGATTTCTTTGAGACGATAACTTCCACCTTCAGACCATGATTTATCTCTAGGTCTCGTAGATTAATCTGTAACTGTGGAAGCATATATATGGAAACACATGTCACCAAATCACCACAATTGGTTATCGTAATGGAAAAGTGTGTAGAATGACTAACGTTTTTTTTGTGGGTCTAGAAGTGGTTGATTCTCCCAAATCTAGTTATGTTAGCACATTCCTTAATAGCCCAAACGCTCCAAGAATGGTGGAAGAACCTGCAAAGTAGGTTAAAAGTTGAGATTGTGTGCGTGGGCAAAGATTAGTTGATGTCCACTGCCATGCAAACCGAGTCTAGTCTTCATTCTAGATATATTGACATTTGTTACCCTTATTGATTGGATCAAGTTAGGGAGCAATTTAGGAGGAAAAGAGAGTTAAAGAAAAAAAAAAAAATTAAATCTAAAATATGGATACATTCACCAAGGGCGGTGTTTGGATTAAGAACTTGGTGTGAAAAAAGAGAATCATCAGGGCAGCCTTAGTGAATTAAGGGTTCCGTATGCCCTATAGTGTTTTTTTATTTATATTTTCAGCTGCTTTGGTTCAAGTTTTTTATTACAGTGAACTTTTAAACGTTTGTTAAAATTTCTCTATGTTTTTTATTCATACATGAATATCCTGGAAAAATGATCAAACAGAAGTAAGAGACACGACCCTAGTAGGAATGTACGACACCAAGACCCAAAAACACAACCAATACTTCGACCCTAGCCGCAGAATGCCGTAGATGACCCCGTCAAATTGAATGCAATAGTTCACTAAACTCACGAAGATGACTTAAACCACGTTTTCAAGGTTACTGTTTCCCCACTCTTAGGTGAGTAAATATAAGGCATAAAGTAAACACAAATGCATCAAGTAGTGACAAACTTTGAAGATGTGTACTAAAGGCAGTACTATTAAAACATATGGGCCAAAGCTGTATCGAGGATGAAGGATGTGTTAGCAGTATTATCTAGACTCTTCTATTTTTCATAGTACCAGTGGTGTGTCGATATGGACGTGGAGTATGAGTGTGGATATGTGTACGACAACCAAACCTAATTTAGATGCATGGATCTTGTAATTTTTATGATATTTGAAGAAAGAAAAAAGCTCACATTAGCTAAAAATATGATATTTCTAGTCTTTCATATAGATGAAAAATAGAAATTGCACATTTTTTTATCCCATTTGATTTCAAGTATATTTTAAAATAATTTACAACCTATTATCTAAGAATTCCATACAACATACTACGCAATAAGTGGTCGGTACGTGTACTTGTACTCATACCCAGCTTTTAGAGTCATATCTAAATATCCTAAAATTTTAGTTCAAGATTTGATGTTTGGACTTGCACCAGGAGTAGACAAAAAAGTCGGGTAAAATAGGCAACGGGCTGCTGGAGGTGTGATATACAAAATAAATGAATAGCAATTTGACAGATGCTTTGATTAGGGGCCAGCATCATGGAGATCGCTGTGATTGTGGTCAAAAGTCGAGTGGATACATACTAATGAGAAGGCGACCTATGATTGGAAAGAGAGAGGAGGGGGGACTCAAAAGATGTCATAGTTGAGGAGTTAAAAAGCATATTTAATGGTAATTCTCACAATTTATACACGAAGAGTACTTGACCTGTTAATGATTAATCTTATTTTTCAAGCGAAAAAATCGAACATAGCCAAACCTATCCAAATCTTGTTGTTTAAATCACTAATATTATTAATGGAAAAAAAACATGAAAAAAAGTGAGATAACTTTCTCATACTGCATGGTTTGTTTGTTTGTTTTTTCTTTTTGAATAAAAATATACGCCATATAAAGTTTTCACAATTTCAGGAAGATTAGGCTTCTTTTTTAGTCTACTTAGTTGACTTCATGGATCAGTTTTAACTTCAGGCCCGCCACATGGTCTTATTTTTGGTTTGTTTTCATATTTTTTTTGTAGGAATTAGATGCATTAAAAATGTAGTTGCACAAAACAGGGGTCACCACTTTTCATAGCTGAACCCCAAACCTCGCCCAAAGAAATAAAGGGCTACAACCACTTGAGCAATGCTCAATGTTTTGTATATTTTCAAATCAGGTTTGTTTATTTTTTGGCATAGAAAATTATATTGATAAGAAAAATTTCAGCCACATTATTCAAAAATCATACTTGTCGTCCATTTCATGCATGAGCTAAACAGATAAGCATAAAAATATGAACAAGGCCTGATTAGTAAACTAGGGGTAAACATGAGAGATGAAAGGGTATAAGCTATACAAAAAGGAAAAGGGATTATTTTCCCCCCTAAACTATTGTGACATGAAACTGGCCACGACCGACAATTGGGAAAGTAATGGGACAAGGGCCATAGATATTTGGAAAAACAAGATCATGTTGCTAACCGGAACCTAACCTAAGAGTTTTTTAACAAGGGAAAAAAAGAAGAAGAACGAAGTTTATGTTCATCAACACAACTACCAAAAGTGAAGTGAGTGATAGGGGCACTGCTCAAGGAGCCGGGACAAGTTCCAAATTAAATTGTTGTATTCCTTGACATGTAAAGCATATTCCAAGAAGCAACAGAAAAGATTCAAAATAAATTAAAAGTATATGGTAAAGCATATATACCTGTTCGTTGAAAAGAGATTGTGAAATGGGGAGCAAATTTTCTGTCAGGTTGATGATTGGTCTTGTACGTTTGAGGAATAAAAGCTTATGATTGTTGGTAGATCCTCCAATTCCATGACCTTTAGTTTACTAAAAAAAACCTTTCTCGTGAGTTCATCTTTATCTTCTTCTCCATCAATCCAACCATTTCCTCCATTGCGACAGGATGTTATTTCTAGTCGTTCGGTTGACAAGCCCTCTGCGCGGATGGGGAGAAGAGATTATCTCAAGTTACCACATGGATTGAATAATTAATACCCTTAGTTTACTGAAGGAACCTCTCAACAGCTCTGTCTGAAGCATCTTATCCAACCTTCCGTTGTTGGAGATATAGTACTTCAGCTTTGTGCACCAGGCTTTGAATCATCTTTAATGAATGCATTCTAGTTCAAGATGCTGAACCTGAAATTTTTATCCAAAGACCCGATTTGTAGAGAACCCACTGATATCTTAAACCTCTTCAAATTCTCAAACTTCAATTGCTTCGGGCAAGAGCTTAACATCTGGTATATGACTATGTAAGTGATTAATTGATCAATTCAATGACGGTAGCTCATCAAGACTTGCATTGTGCTTTGTGTCCTGCTTTTTATCGGTTGTGGCCTCCCATTGTCAAATCTATCTGAAATGTATAATTCTTCCAGTTTTGTTTAACTTGGATGACCACCCTTGTGAAATCACACTTGAGGTTGTCACAGTCTCTCAGATTAACACAGAAGGACTAGTCCAATTTCCTATCTCTGTAGGCAAACGCCTTGATATCAGAGCCTCGAAGGCTAAGAACTGCAAGTTAGTCTTTAGGTCCCCAATTATCTTTACGTCTCCCAACTTGCATCTATTCAGGCAAACAACGGAGGTTTTCCAATTGTGCAAGGGATGATGGGGTAGTGGCCAACAAACACATGCCATTAAAAACTAAAACTGCAAGTTTCTTCAGGCCACTGAAAAACCTGTCCGGAACTATTAAGGCGGGGAGGGAGGGGATAGCTGCTATATTCGAATATCAAGGTTTGGAGTTGTGAATACGTCAACTCATCTGGAAAAGCTGACTTATATTGCCGATCTTATGAATTACTGAGTAAGACGGCCCATTCTCAAGGTGGCTCAGGCGTGATGCGATACCATCATCTACCAGATATGCTCTTTAATCACGTTGCAATTTTGAACAATATCTCTTATGACATCATGAATTATGACAGCGTTTATCTCTCGGCCGTCTGACAACCAAAGAATAG
>VIGQ01000103.1:42500-56279 GCA_009663005.1 Actinidia chinensis | reverse complement strand
TTCCGTGTCAGTTGTGTTGTGGTCCGCACACACACGTGTTTGTGTCCATGCGTCTTAGGAGCTCTAGGTTGTGTATTTTTCCTAATTTTTGACGAACGGAAATGTCAACGAGGGTAAAAGTGTTTTTGATATTTTGTTTTGGAATCCTCCCCTAATGTGATGGCTTGCATTTATGTTCCATTGTCTCTTGAGTATGTCTTGTTAAACATGGTGCCTACATTACAATAATTTCTTACATTGAGTTTCACAGGGCTTGATTACCATTTAGAGTTTTGGGCATTTTTTACCATGGCTCCCCTTCTCCTCTGTCCATTGGACACCATCTCTTCACTTGACCACGACCGTGAACAGCAACCTCCTTCCTCCAACCACGCAGCCACGCCCCCGAACCCGACCTTGCGTGGATTCCTTAATTAGGTGGAGGGCCTGCCAAAGGAGAGGAGGGTAACCCACACTTGCTTGTCTGCCTTAGTGGAGGGGTGGGGGATGTGGTGGTTGGGGTGTGTTGAATTAGGTGCGTGAGGTTGAAGGTGGGGATGCTTTTGAAATGAAGTGGTTTTTACTAAAACAATTAAACATTTAAACGTGAATGGGGAGTGCTAAAAATTGGGGTGTGCTGAGATTTAGAAGTTTCCCGAATTATCATTGGCAATCTGGTTCTAAACCCTAACATTGCATTCACTAGACCAATCTATACTTCCTTTTCCTAATAAGTTCCCATGCATATTGCCTGGACGGCATTTTTTTCATAGGGAACATAATGAGTTCCACCAAAAATCCTGAGAAAAAAAATCATTAGAAGCCAATTTATGTTCTTAATCTAATCATAGCAATTTCTAAAATAAAATAAATAAAAAAAATCAACTTCACTTTGAGTTTAAATCAGTCGAGTTAATTGTGTTTGGATCAAGGATTTGGTAAGGGAAAATGAAATGGAAATGGAAATGGAAATGAAATTGGTAGATGATTTAATGGTTTGAAAAGGTTGGATCGTATCACTTTTCCATTTCTATTTTTTTCCCTATCAAATTCGGGATACAAACATAACCTAAAAGTGTATGTTTGAAATTTTTGATGAACAAGTGGTTATTCTTTATTTCAGGAACAATATTCCTACTCTGATATGAAACTGAATAATTTCTTAAATGACATGAAGAGAATGGGGATGTATTACTTGGATAGTGGGACTGCATAATTTCTTAAATAACATGAAGAGAATGGGGATGTATTACGTGGACAGTGGGAATGAATCCTTCTTATTTTGTCTATTTATTTATTTGTTTAGCATTCTCATCTTAAGGCTTAGTTAGGAAAGCATTGAATTGGGGGTGGGTTCAGATTCTTCTTTATCACCTTAAAAAGTAGATCGATTAGGTGTGTTTCCTCCTAATAATGAATATTCGAATAATTCAAGTTAGACGTATTGCAATGATTTTTGAGTAAATGGTAAAGTTGTATGGTTAGATGGAAGTAGGTGTATTGTGTGCAATTTGTTGTAATTAAAGACACGGCTCATTGCTCGAGCGCTCGCCTTCTGTTTGCCCCCCTGCTTATCGCTCCCCTTGGCCGCGCCCGTCCGTTTCCCCTCCTCCTCCTTCTCTCGTTCCTTTTTGTCCCGTCCCACCTGCTCCCTCCTTCCTCCTCTTCCCTTTTTCCTTCTCCGCTTGCCCCTTCTTCCCCTCCTTCACTGCTCCTCCCCCCCTCTTCCCCCCCCCTTCCCACGTTTTCCCTCCCCTTTTGCCACCCCTCCTTCTCTCTTCCTCCTCCCCTCCTCCTAATACACAAAAATTGGCAGAGTTGTAGGTTAACATGGAAGTAGGTTTACTGTGCAATTTGTGCATTATGAGTACGTTGATAGGAAGATAGATATGTTTTGCAAACATTTGCGTGCAAGTTTGTAAGGTGTTGCTAGGTTTGTTTATAGGATTGACATAGTTGCTGCATGTGCATCTTTTTAATGAAAAGTAAGATTGAATTCAGGTAAGATAATTAATTACTTTCATCCAAAAACAACTATATAAGAGAGGAGGAAACTACTTTCTCTTCCAATTGCAGCTAAAACCTTTTTTTCTCGGTCTAGCTCCCATTCACCCATGGCAATTCTTAGTATGACATCAGTTTTCTTCTTTCTTATGCTAGTTGTTTCCACACTTGCTCTCCGTATTTCATCAAACAATATGGGGTTCGACTTACCATTAATAATACACCAAGGGAGTCCCCGTCGAATTGCATCGGGGAATGGCTATGATGCTTTTCTTGGAGCTGACAGAGTTGCAAGCTATATCCGCATTCTGTTAGGGACTCCCCACCGTGAATACTACTTACACATGGATACCGGTTCAGTAACTACATGGCTTGAGTGTGAGCCTTGCACCTTATGCTTTATTGACGAAAACTATAGCTCTGAAAGGTTTAACTCCAGTGCGTCACGAACGTACAGGAGGTTAGGGTGTACCCGTCAGTGTAATCCTCCTTTTCATTGTACCCAATGTTATTGTGGTATGAAAGCTTCTTTATGAGTAAAGAATAACACTGGGAGAACTAGCATGGACCGATCTACATGCAACCAAAGTTTTATAGACAAAGTTTTGCATGGACTCGATCTACATGCAATCCAAGTTTTATAAACAAAGAAACTTTGTCTCCATAAACCAACTTCATATTGTGGGTTGGCGGTAAGATGGAATGTATTCATAGCTTTTGTTTCTAATTATTTTCATTATCAGGGTATATTCAAGGCTTAGGTCTTCATGACTCCTCTTTGTGGCGCAATTAGGCGTCACTGTCATAGATTTTCCTATATCCCTAAAACTGTTTCCATACTTTAACTCTGGCCGGTTTCAAACTATCATAAAGTTTGAACCATGCACAGTACAATGCCGACAAAGCGTTCCGATGCAACACATCCTAAGTCCCCTATTGCATATTCTGTTCGTTTTTTTGATATCACTGTGGGTACGGAAAGCATTCCCACTTCTTTCTCCCAGACGAGGATAAGTTTGGTTTTTTGGAATTCAGGAACGACCTTAACTCTTCTTACTGAAACCTCGTTCATGCATTTAAACTACTTTGTGTTCGGCTCTACCTCCCCCCGTTTAAAAAATCCACCAGTTTATCAATGAGTATGTGTAGACATTTATAATCGTTCTAGTGTTGCAGTAGACGCTTTGTCCACCCATTACTTTTCATCAAACTTTCACCTGGTGATATCGATTTTACATTATCAAATAAGGGAGCCTATGAATATAGTCGTGGATCTTGGTGTCTAAACTTCAAGAAGGGAGAAATAAATATTATCGGCATGAGAGGACAAATAGACGCTGTGATCGGTTTTGACATAGAAGAGAGGCGGATTTCAGTAGAATCGATAAATTGTATAGAGAATGAGGAGCAAGGCAAGTAATAAGATGTATTTTTTATTACCATTTTCGGTTCATGGATTCTGTAGAAGTGAAAATTTCACAAGCATTCCATGTAGTTGTACCAAAGTTTCACTTTGGCTTTTATAGTTTTAATTTGAATAATGTAGTTTCAATATAATCTCTCCATCAATTTTTGTTTGGGCAAATACTGTTTTTTTTTGTGTGTGGGAAACCTAATAACATTATTCATATGCTCTTGTTATGTGCAGCAATTAACTGTGCAAATCACAATGAAAAAAAATTTATATTGAAAAGACGAGATACTTTCAATAAATTCAGGTGATCCATCAATATGTTTTGGGATGACTTGTCTATTGCAAAAACTAAAAAAATATTTGCACATGTTGGTCTTGATAGCGAAATTCACTTGCTATAGAAATCTTATTAAGAGGTTAATCTTGTAATTCTAAGATTTAGTCCCAGTGCTCTCATGTCTCACCATGGTTACAACACTATTAATATTTTATTTTCTGCTCCTCCATCCATTTTTTTTTTATCTTAAAGTAACATTGTCATTAACAAAATATGAAATGAACAACTCCCCTGGGGAAAATTCTTTCTTGTGCTTTTGGTAAAGATGTAAAGTATATTAGCATGTGGATATGAAAATTATACAAAAATTTTAAAACGATCCTTTCTCTATTCCTTCATGCTAACCGATTAGGTCAGCTGAATCATACTTGGGAAAGACAATTAAGAATGGTGTTGGTCACTTTCACAGGTCTGACCGCAAGCTATGGTTTTCCATTATGTTTGTGTTAACTTTCTACATAGTATTTGTATTGCTGGTGCCTTAAGTTTCAATGCATACTCGAGTTTTCAAGTGCTAAGACACTTAGCACCTAAGACAATCAGTGTGGATTTTGTACCGGCTACTCTCTACATACACTTGTTATAGTGCGTTTAATGTCATCAGTATAGTATATATATTGGTTGCATTATGGCTATATTTATGAAACTGAGTACAGTTCTTCTTGATACTCCTCAGTGTAAAAACGTGGTTCGTATAATCACGAGCTGGGTTTATCGCCTACGGTCTAGACAAGAAAGGACGTCCTAGTTTACGACCTTGGCCACGGTACATTTGATGTTAGCATCTTGACCATCGATAACAGGGTGTTTTGAGGCATCTTGATTCAAGATGATAAAGAACAAGGACATTAGCAGCGACAACAAGGCCCTCTAGAAGCTCCGGAGGGAGGTTGATAGTGCGAAGTGGGTACTAAGTAGCCAACACCACCCCGGGTTGAGATTGAATCACTTTTCGATGGATTTGTACTTGTCAGAGTTGTTGATATTGGAGGTTTGGGAGAACTTTAGTGGACTTTTATAGAAACGATGGGCCGGTCAAAAAGGGCTACGGGAGATGTGGGTTTGAAAAAGATGAATATTGATGAAATCGTGCTTGTCAGGGGTGGTACCCGAATTCTAAGGTACAACAGCTATAGAAGGATTACTTCAACAAAAAAAAAGCCTTGTAAAGGTGTGAATACTGACGAAGTTGTTGCCTATGACACGGCAGTTCAGGAGGAATCCTCATAGGGGAAGGCGGGGAAGAAACTAAAGGTAACAAGTATCGACTCTTTTTATGTACTGAAATGCTATTATTTAACCGGATTTCTATCATTGTTTTATGTCGGCGCTTACCCATGGTGCTAAAAATCCGATAATATATGTGAATTGCAGGTATTGTTTTGCTCGATGTTGCTACTCAAGTCTGGGTATCCAAACCTCTGGTGGGGTTATGACCAAACTGATCCCAAGGAACAATGTTATCCCAACAAAGAAATGCCAGGTCTTCACAACCTATCAAGATCAGCGTGCCAATCACCTGCGTCAAACCACATTCCCATTTTTTGAATGCGACAATTAATTGACATTATTATATTACTATTTTGTGTTGAATTAACGAATTCCACAAACAGGGTGGTATTACTATCCCATCAGATTAGTTTTTGGTAAGATTACTCGTGCGTGAACTCCTATAACCTTGCATTAATAGGTTAACCAGCCATTCAAACGTGGCCAATATTGCCACTGATTCAGGTGTTTTTGACCCATACGCCAGTCAAAAGAGAAACTTTTATTATAGCATCACCATTGGGCCAAAAAATATTTTTTAAAACAAAAGTTGGAAATTGGTTGCTAGATCACATATTCTCCCTCTTGCTGGATTTTGCTATAAATAATATAATCTATGGTGACCCAATTGTAGATTTGCCCATACCTTTCCGAATTGAGATTTCAGTTTATGATAAAAATATCTATTGCATTTTTAAATTGCTGAAAGATAATATTGAGAAGTTGAAAGAAACTTTTAAATGGAGCATTTGGCTCCTTATAAAGATGAATTTCAAAATGGATAAATAAATTGAGACTAAGAGATTAATTAATTTTTTTTTGGGTAATTCTAACTTTGTACCCCTGCACTTTGCATCCTCCACTGTCAATTTGAAGAGTCTCCCCTTCACTTGCGTTTAGAGTTGTGTTTACCTTTTAACCCTACTTTTATAACTATTGTTATTTAGTCCTTAACGATTAGTTCGGTCTATGGTATCTTTAAAATTCTTGATTTCAGCCTGTGAAGTCTAATTATTAATTTCCCCAACTGTCATTTGAAGAGTTCCTCCTCCCCCCTTCACTTGCGTTTAGAGTTGGGGTTTACACTTTTACTCCTTAAACTATTATAACTATTGTTATTTAGTCCTTAAACTATTAGTTCGGTCTATGGTATCTTTAAAATTCTTGATTTCAGCCTATGAAGTCTAATTAATCGCTTACGTTAAAATAGCTGACGAAAAGTTCAATAACGTGCAAGGCACGTACCATCCATTGACAAAGTTGACATTTCAGGTAATCCTCCCAAAACTAAACCAGAGACCCTAATACCCGAACATGTAACCCAAGCTCGACTCACAACTTCTTTCCTCTCCATTTCTCCTCTTTTGTAAACGTTATTGAAATATGAGTACAGAGAACCCTCACATGGTGGGCAAATAGGAGGTTTGGTGTGATCTCGTAATTCAATTTTGATGAATTAAAAGAAGTGTAGCTAATTTGGATCGCGGCGCTGGTATGCGAAATGTGGTTGTCCAGAGATGAAGGTGAGCGTTGGGTTGTCATAGTACTTATGGTAGGACTGATACTTTCAGGTTGGAGGAGGGTTCGGTTATGGTGATTTTGGGGCATTGGTTAACTATTTTGGGCGGCCACGATAGTAGGTGAATGGTGGTACTTTGGGGGTAGAGATGAGAGGAGGGTTGAGGTGGTCTTAGCGATTGTGTTGGAGCCTCCTAGGATAGGTGTAAGCATGCACAGTGTATTTGGTTTTGGTTTTGGTTTTGGTGGATTTTAAATGAAAAGTCTATTTTGTCCTTACAAATAAAGTTACTTAGCCGTATAGAATGCATATGACAACTTTTATATTTATCATTTAAACGGACATCTTGAATTGAACTTCATAGACTTAAATAAAAAAATTTAGAGACATCATAGATCGAATTAATAGTTTATGGACTAAATAAAATAATTATAATAGTTTAGAAAGTAAAAATAAAATCAACTTATTAGAGTTGTGTCTTTTTCGTCCACTATTCTAATACTGTATGGAGGGAAGGAGAACATTAAGCCTTGACTGAAAGTGTGAGGAAAACCTTTTCAAATTAAAAATGTAGGCTGCAAAATAAAATTGAGTGCAAAGTGTAAGGGGGCAAAGTGAGAGTTATTCAAATTTCTCTCTCTCTGTGTGGAACCTTCCCGTTATATAGAACGTTCCTATACTTTCTGTGTCTCGCTCGCTCTCACTCACTCGGTGCCCCTCTCTCTCTCTCGAGACGAACTCCATGGCATTTGTCGCTGTCTCGATTCTGCTTTGGTAAGGTTCAATTTTATACATTTGTGATTTTATATGTTATGCCATTTGCTCAACAATTCGTCGTTAATCCTCAACTATATGTGCTATCTAAGCGTATTTTGTTTGCCAAATTTGAAGTAGATGGTAGATTAATTTGTCCGATAGTCCAATCCAATGGACACCCTAGGTTGAAATTTTGTTGTGGTAAGAAATTTCAGTACATAAAACCTGTGGAAAAATGAAGATTTCATCAATTTGCTGGATACTGCTAATGGAGTGTTTGTCAAATTAGTCGTGAATTTTGGTTTTTTGTTCCCACAATTGATCCCAGCCCCTAATATTAGAGAACCAACTTCCTCAGGTTCAGTCCAAGATTGGGATCTTAAAAACTGAACCAACTTGGGACCCAAACGATCCCACTTGTAAAATACAGTGGCATAGACTTCCGTTTTGGAGACTACTACCTTTTTGGGGCTGAGAGAGAGTGGCTTCAACAGAATTATAATAGAAAATATAAATCCTGCATTGTTTGGGATAGAAGAGTTCCTGCTGATTGACTGTTGGGGTGTTGGTTTAGTGATCTTGCAAACTCCAAATATGACCTCTTTAGTGGGCCATAAATGGCCTTGAGTAGAACTATGCTTTTTGTGCTAAAACGTTCTTTAAAATTTCAAATTTGCATTGAAAATTAACTGATTTGAGTATCTCGGGTTTGGTTTGGTTCAGTTTCACTAGGTTTCTGTGCAAGTTCTGAATTGAAGGTTTAGTTCATTTAGTATTTCTGTTGTGGAATGATCTGAACCATGTGCTCGCTGCACTGCTGACCCTTGATGATAGTTACTGTGACACGGACGGCATGCAAGGAAACCTTTCCTATCTTCTCACGATATCGTGCAATAATTGGGGTTCACAAGATATAGAGAGCTAACATCCTAAAAGTCCACTGGTTGGCAGGGTCAAGACTACTTAGATGACATACCTGAGGTACCTCGGGCTCGTTCTTCCACCGATCCATAGTAGCTCTTTGTTTTTTTATCCCGACGCGTGTGAAGTATTTTACGTGAGTGCCAACCAACGTCAGCTCCATCACGTCTTCAAGCAGGGGGGTATTTTCTCCCTAGTCAAATAACGGTTTGAGAGCTAGTGCTCACATAGAGACCATAGTTTTTGACCATGCCTTGATTGTGGTTTGACCATTAGTAAGGGTTGTTGTGTGGGTTCACGGAAAATTTAGCATCCCCATTGAGCACAAAATACCCCTTGTTCTGAAAGACCTCAGCTTGATTATCATATCCTTAGATGAAAAGCCATGGTATGGAAAGAACTAATGAAAATCACCAATCTGAAGATGAAACTTAGGTTAATGAAACTCTAGGGAATGTACTCCCACTATTAGATGTGGCCTCGGTCTCCATCAAAATTTGCTTAGTTGGGGTCCCACATACAAATGTACGCAGCCCAACGCACGAGAAATATGCACGGGCTCACTTATTTGTGCGGGAAGTATGCATACTGGGATAATGTAGAAACAACCATATTTAGCTCCGCGTGGCAAGTTCGTGCCACCTCCTTGGGAGCCTCCTAACATGAGAAGACAGAGTGTCACCCTCCCGCGGCTCTCACTTGAACCCTGAAAATTAAACCACCCTTACAATCTCACTGCCCTTTTTTAAACCTAGGCCAAAGAGGTGTGTCTAGAGGCTTGATAGGTCACCCATATGCTTGGCCCCATGTAGCATGTCCTCCCTCCCTCATGTCAGTCATGTGCGTAGCTTGGCGTAGCTGGCTTGCATACGCTCAGCCTGACATGCTAAATAATTCTAAGAACGCCTCAAGCCTCAACATAATTAAACCTAGCTGTTAGCATGCTCTTAGTACTCTGTTTGGATCCCAACTAGTAATTGGAGTCTAGGTGCCATCGTATCCCGCCCTCGTACCCACACCTTGACTTATCTTTGCGAGAGAGTCAGAGACAAACATAAGACAATACAACCGTGTGAGAATCAGTTGGGTATAACACAAGACCCAAATGTTTCCTTCTCAGTATTTAAATTGGGTTGTTTTCTACTACTTTTTGTTGGCTTATGCCATGTCCAAACAGGTAGGTCACCATTAATTTTCTAGAACTTGGAAACCTCAAGCTTGGTGATTTTAATACTTTGTACAACAAAAGATGTTAACTACAAGTTTGTGGCTTATCTAGTCTTGCATTTTACTTCAAATGAAATTTAAAAGTCAATTCACTTGTTCTTTTATCTTTCTCTATGTAGTTTTTTGGGGGCTATGATTCCACTTGTTGCCACACCAGCAGTCACTACATCATGTAGTGTAGAGATAGCTTCGGTATACCCTTGTTACCCATACATTGCATTACCGGCAGATACCGGATCTCCTTCTGAGATTTGTTGTGACATTTTGAGGGAGGCCTATGAAATAGGATCAGCTCGCTGCATCTGCTTACTCCTCTCACCGGAGACAGCTGGAGTTCCTATGGATCAAGAGCGCATCTTCCTACTTGATGAGTTATGCGGCACCTCACGTTCCCTCCGATCTATCTGTGCAGGTGAGCTTTTAGTTGCTCTATAATTTAGCTTTCGTAATCAAATATCTTGTAGTGATTTATAAATTTAACATGGACTAACTTCTAATTGGATGCATTACAGGTCCTTTGCCTCCCACATCAGATTTACGCGGTGAGCAACTTTATTTTAAATAATTTCTTTTAGTTTTGGGAAAAGTTTTCTATTTAATTAGTTACCTCATTCTTTTTCTGTTTGTCATTTTTTTGGGGGACTATTAAAATGTCGCAGGCTGGACGAACGGTTATCGACGGATGATGGTAATTTACCCTCAATTAACTTGTTATTTATTTCATGTTGAATGATCGTTAATTCTTTTGCTTCTTTAAATCATTGTTTGTTGCATTGTTGGTAGCTATATCCCGCATGCATTTTTTATGTAAATTTTTTTTTACATACGTACATTTAGGAAATGATTTTCACACACCCTTTTCTCAAAAAAAAAAACCACTTTTTTGTCATTACAAAAGTCCTTGCATCAAATAGAAAAGTGCCACTATCTCAATATTTCCATGACTCGTCATATCACCATCCATGTTTCAAGAAACACTTATATATTTTTTTATATGCATTACACAAACTTCTCAAAAACACATAAGGTATGAAGTGCGTGAAACTAAAATCCCGAGTTTGCCAAAGTTGTCATTTTATATCTATTATGCATATTAAGGGATGAGATTTTTAAGTTGCTCAGTCATTAACATGCTGCCCTTGGGATTTCCTTCTTCAATATGAATAATTAGGTGGTATTCTATTTTGGGTGCGAAATGAAAGGTGTATTTGATGGATTTTTGCTATTTAATAGGATGTGCATAGGCCAAGTTGGGTGGGTTGAGAGCTAACTTTTCGACCAACCCACCTAAGGCAGGTTGAAATTTTTCCCACTCGTAATCAAACCGCCAAACTTGAAAGTTGGGATGTTTTTTTTGCTAGGTTTAAGAGGGGCGGGTCAGAAGCTATAGTAGTTTACATTTCGGGCATTCTTTAATTGATTAGAGAAAGTTTAAGAATCAAGTTTTGTGGGGTGCGTTCAGTACATAAATGGATTCTTAGTATTTATAAGTGGGCTTGGTTGGGTCGGTTTCATTGAAAGTCAAGCTATATTTCATGAACTCTTCTCTTTTTTCTTAGATATCACATGGTACAAGTATGACATACGTGTCTGATACATGTATTCAATTTAGATTTCTGGATCTTTCAAGGTTCTATGATATTTGAAGAAAAAATAACTCCTATCTGTTACAATAACCAATTCTATCCTTTCTTATAGAAATTGCATTTTTTTCTATATTCCCATTTAATTTTTTTAATTTTCAACCTATATTTCTAGACAATTTGACTTACATAATAACAAGAGTATTGTACAACACAATCCATACCCTATTCAAAATAATTTCCTGTACCCATACCCAACCTTTGAACACAATTCTCATTATCTTAAGATTTAAGTTTAGAAATATTTGACTTTTGAATCCATAGCCATACCACCCAATACTCGTACCTGAGTCTATGTGACATGGGGTGTTGGGTTACTGCAAGTTGCGTTGAGCCAACGGGTTTTTTGTATTCTGCTTCTTTGATCCTAGGGCAGCATTATAATGCATCCACTCCTGACAAGGGTTTACCCAAAATGTTTGTGCAATAAGATCTTCTCTCCCAAATTCTAGATGCATTATATCCTATGATATAGTTGAAAATTCCATAAAACACTAGTTAACTAAATGAAACTATTAGACCAATAACAAGATAAAAGTGCGTCGAATTTGATTTTTGTTTATTTTTTTAATTTGCAGACGGAGTTGCGATGAGCTTGTAGTTCATTCATGGGCATATAGATGGAGTTGCAAATCAGTCTACAGATGTGCCTGCAGATGTACATGTCGTTCCGAACTATATGCGTTTTGTCATTGCGGTTCTAGGACTATTAGTGGTTCTAGGACTGGTCGTTGGGATATTAGGTTTCATTTTAATTCGAGAGTCACGTAGGATGGATTGCGCGGATGCACACAGTAAGGTGTGTTAGATTGTGTATTTGTCTTGACACTATACAGATGTAATACAAAAGCTGTCTCAAATTAGAAGTTGAAAATTTGAGATTTTGTCACTATTTCAACTTATGCCCTTAATGTTGTGTTTGGATCAAGGATTTATTAATGTAAAATAAAATAAAAATAAAACAAATTAGAGATCCAATGGTCTCGAATGATTCGATCGATCGCCTAACTTGGACGCTAATTCCCTTGGAGCCATCTAACCCTTTAACTATCTAGTTGTTTTCAATGTGCCCCAATCCATGACATTAATTACCTCATTTATCCCCAACTATCTAGTTGTTTTCAATGGCATAAATTGGACGTTAATTCCCTTGGAGCCATCCATCACCACTGCACCTCCCTCTAACTCCATCCCCGCCATTGTACCTACTTCCAACACCATCATCTGTTAATGCATCTCCCTCTTGTGCCCATCCATTACCAGTGCGGGGCTCATTCCGCATTGATGCATTTCCATCCGACCCACTTTTTTCTCCAATTTTATATAAAAAATAATTCATACTGATTGCTAGCTATTGTATCTCTACATATAGAAATTGGAGAAATAAACTCCATACCATACTTATTGATACAGTGGTTTATTGGTTCACACCAAAGGTAATCTATTTATCCACAAGTGCACGTTTGACAGTTATAGTTTTATCAGGGAAATTCAGAATCGTATTTCCTCAAGAACCAAGTCCAATATAGGCTATTGACACTAAACTGACACTAAGCCTAATCTGGATGAAATAGGTAAATTAAATCTAAATGAAAGAAAAAATAAAGGAGACCGAAAATCTTTTGGGTTTTTGATGTGTGATTTGAATTACTAAACTATTACAATGAAAATAAAAAAAATTAGCAACTAGGCGTTTTTTAATGTTTTTAAAGGTAAAGCAAATTAAATTAAAGTCCGGGTATCAATCGTCTCCAACTTGATTTTATTTCTTGAAATTCCAAAAGGTTGTGTGAATTTATAACTCAAATCCTTCAACTATGGCGTGAGTCTACGATTCGGCAGATTTTAGCGACAAAACCCGATATTTTTTAAAAACTTCAATTTCTAGATGGAATAAGTTAGCTACTCATCTCTATCTATGAAAATTAAACATTAAAAGCAAAAAAAAACAAACATGAACTCAGAAAAAAATAAAAACTTAAGAACTAAACATGTATTTTAAGGATTAAATAGATATAACATGCATTAATAAAAATTACGAAAATAAATAAAAGAAACTTACAAACTTTAATTGGAGAGGTTAAATCCAAAAATTACCAGACTTGAACTTGAATCTAATCTAAAGTAACTAATCTAAAACTAATCTGAACTACTAAAGAGAGAAAATGCAAAATGAAAGCGAAAGTGCTCTTTGTTCTCGTGTGGGAGTTTTATTTTTTTAAAGAGTGAAAATACAAAATGAAAGCGAAAGTACTCTCTGTCCTCGTGTGGGAGTTTTTTTTTGTGAGATGACCGGCCTTTTCTTTTAGGGAGAATTTACACGGACCTCCCCTGAGGTTTGAACTTTAATATAAAAAAATATCCTGACGTTTGAAAAATTACAAGTGACCTTTCCTGAGGTTGAAAAATATCTTCCTAACTCCTAGACACCACTTTCTCCCTTTGTTTCTTACAAAAGTTACAAAAATGCCCCCACTCTCGCTCTCTCATCCATCATACTCCCTCTCTTTTACACCCTGTTATTTTTATTTTTTTACTTTTTTATAATTTTTTGAATCCTTTTGACTAATTGTTTTTAAACAAAAAAAATAAGTTGTTTTTGGTATTGGGTTAGGGGTGGTCGTGGTGACGCGTGCGAGGTTGGTTATTTGTGAGTTTTAGCTTATTTTCTTTTAATACCATTGATTAATTTTTTTTAACAAAAAATAAA
>VIGQ01000103.1:30000-32500 GCA_009663005.1 Actinidia chinensis | reverse complement strand
AAGTGTTTCGAAAAGGTGATGATCTCAGAAACGAGTTTGATCCCTGGTATTACCACGGCTCGGCTCACGGGCCGTAGACATCTTCTATTTGGGAGTGGATGAGACTTAAAAAAAAGAAAAAATTGGTCCATCCACTCCAAAATGAGTGAGTCATGCGGCACGTGGGCAGCCATGGTAATACACGTACCACGGGCTCAGCCCAGCTGATCATCACTCTTCGAAAAAGATTACCAACTCATGCTAAGGCCCTAAATAATTCAATTCTATTTTTCTTTAAATATATAAGAACTTACGTGAAATAGAGTAGATCTCTTTAATGGGGTGAGGTCCACATATGAACCAATAGGAGATAGGGTAAACAATTTCTCCACTGGAAGACCTAACACAAAACCACACTCTCTCTTTCTCTCTAATAGGCGATTCTTTGAGCGCTCTCTCCTCTTCTGATTCGGAAGCTCTTGCTCTTCTCTCTTTTTGATCTGATCGACAATGGATGAGGTACAATCGATTCCAGTTGTTTTGTCTTCTATAAGAACACAAAACATACGAACAAAATGTCCCACCTCAAGAAGGCAGGGGATGCAGTCAGAGGGTCATTATCCCTCCACATGGGCTATTCCTCCGAACTGATTGACATTGCAGAAGCAATACTATACAGCTAGCTTGAGCTCGGGAGAAGCATTGGCAAGGTTCCACCCTACCCGAGCTCGGGAACAACTCTTGCTACGCGGCGGCTATGCCTGTAGTCGCGCTGTAGCTCGGGTGATGCATAGAAGTTGACGTAAGTCCCGACGGATGACACGAGGCATAGCGATGCTTGCATGGCATGGGTACGATTGGCAGCCCAAAACCTGGACATGGAAATTCACGGCAGCAGGGAGGATAACCAACCACTCTGCGAGAATAAGGATTAGGTGAACTACTAGATAACTACCAGGCACGTGCCGAGCTAAACACTATATACGCAGAGGTCACTGTGTAGAGGGTTTTGGTAGGGATTTTTCTTATTCCTCTCTCTTTCTCTCTTTGGAGATATTTCAAACTGTATTCCGGTCATCTAATTTGACCGTCGGAGAGCGTTTTCGAAACAGCCTGGCGGACCGATCTCACCATTATGCGTGTGCAGTTAGTGAAGTTGATTGTATTAGCTTGGCGTTCAGCTTGTCGCGAGCCCAAAGGGAAGGGCTAGTTAGTGGGTGTCTACTCTGATTTTTGCATTCTAAACTTGTCCCCACAATTAGCGCCGTCTATGGGAAATTGAATATAGACACTTACAAAATCGGCTACCCTGGACTTTCTGAGGACGAAAACTATTCGGCCAACCATGCGTTACTCGATGAGGAACCCTCGACATGTACCCAGAACGCTGGAGACAGATGGGGGAAAACTACTGCGTGATGTGTAGAGGGACGACAAGGCCACCTCACAAGCCAAAGCTGAGGCGCGTTAAGCCCCCCGAGGAAGAGACGACTGGGACGTCACAATTGGACGACTACAAGCACAACTGACGCAAATGACCCAGATTTTGGTGGATAATCGGCTTATGGAGCCGATTCAGGAAGACAACGTACAGTCTTCCAGGGCAAGATCAGAAGGAGCCGGAGGCCCACTAATGGGAACCTAGAGGGAAAGGCAACCCGGCGTGTAGCCCGAGCGTGAGAGCCACGATGATAATAGAACCAAGGTGTCGAGTAAGCGAAAATCTTCGATGCATCGATCGCGAAGGAACGAAGACCTACTGGACGCGCTTGATGTGAATAGGAATCAGGTGGTGGACTTGAGACAAAAACTCAATAGTCATAGGGAGGCCAGTGAAGCTAGAAGCGTTATGCCAGTGGAGTCAACAGCTTGTTCGGCGACATTGGTGCGAAGGGGGGTTAACCTAGAGTTTTGAACTCCTTTTCCCGAGAGATAGAAGGATTGGACCCTCCAGAAAAGTTCGTACCACCCAGGTTCACCTTGTATGATGGGAAATTGGACCATCAGTCCCATGTGAGCCATGCAAGACAGATGATGACTCTGTAGAATCATATGGATGCACTCATATGCCGAGTATTCCCATCTAGTCTGGGCGATTTAGGGCTGAAATGGTTCGACAGATTACCGCACGATAGAAAACTTTTATGAGCTTACCGAGTCGTTCGTAGCTCGGTTCGTCATAAATACCAAAGCACCTAAGACAGTCGGCTCATTGCTAACGCTGAAGAAAGGTAAGAACGAATCGATCCGAAATTACAGCAAAAGGAATGCGGAAACTACAACGAAATAAAGGAATGTTCGAGGAAATGGTTGTGGCTAGTTAACAACTCGGACTGGATCCTGGGGACAGACTAGGGAGAACCTGACGCTGGACCCCTCCAACTGGGGGGGGGGGACCTCCGAGACCTCAGGTCATAGTCGAGATGTTCGCCCGTTTGGAGATGAAATTAGGCAGCCGAGAAGACCGAAGGCAAAGTTAGTCCGCGCGAGGCTCAAGTCCTAGGCAAAAGGATTGTCGAGC
>VIGQ01000103.1:12500-25000 GCA_009663005.1 Actinidia chinensis | reverse complement strand
GGTCGGTCTACCCTGACCTACGTCCTACCTCCCAACACACCACTTGAGATTTCATCCAGTAATTCCAAACTCCTTGCGGGTGCAGTTCAACCTTGACACGTAGAGCCCACCACTCTTCCTTCACAAAGTAAAAAAAATCCCTCACACCTCACAAGGGTCACAACCCCACCCTCAGGTCCCACCAACCCTCTATACAATCACGTTGATAGGATTTGAAGTTTCTCTCACAATAACAATGCTCCTTTTTTTGAGAAGGATATACAAATGAAGATTTTCATGATATCTCTCACTAGAACTCTTGTATGAATTAAACTTGAAAAAGCTCAAAGGAAATTGAAGGAGTATGCTTTGAGTTCTAAACTTGTTTCTTCTCTCCTCGTCCGCACTTGATTGCTTTTATAAAATGAGAGTTAAAGGTATATGTATTTATAGGCCTTAGTAAGAATATACCCGTTTTAGGAAAATTTGAAATTTGCTAGCCAATTTTCAAATTTGAAATCAACATTTTTCAAAGTTCAGAAATTGTTGCTAACCACATTTTCCAAAAGTTTCAACTACATTTTCAAAGTCAAAAATTGTTTTCTACCAATTTTTCAAAGTGGCACTACCACATTTTTAAAGTCATAAATTGTTGCTACCAAATTTTCAAAAAGTCAAAAATTGTTGCTAGCTATTTTTTCAAATTTTCGAATTAAATTTTTCAAAGTCAGAAATTATGCTAGCCAATTTTTCAAACTTAAAATCCAAATTTTTCAAATCAAAAATTATTACTAGCCCATTTTTTTTCTTCAAACTTGGGAATTAATTTTCAAATATACAATTATTGCTAGCACATTTTTTAAGAACTTTAAAATTTTAATGCATTTTTGTATTTTTAAAATGCATGAGGATATTAAGGTTTATTTTAGAAGCCCAGAATTTAAATACCATACAAGATCTTTAAGTTCTTCATCTTGAGATTTTTTCAGTGCTTTGAAGGCTTCTTGCTTTGGGCAGTCCAAATATCTTTGATTATTTTAATCCTTGTAGAATGTTGGTGGCTTGAATGTTTCTTGACTATCCCTACTTAATTAAATACCTTAGAGAAAATAAGATATAATTTGTATCATCAAATATTTGCAACATAATCGGATTGACGCATAGGGCTACTCACAATCTCCCCTTTTTGATGATGACAAATTATGAAATAAAAATTTTAAACCATTGTAGTAATAACTATTACTGATCAAATCAGTATTAAAATCACTGAGATAATGTTTTTCATTATTAAGCTCATTGTATGGGAATAACAAAAATTTTTGTAATAATCCGTTATTTTTCCCCCTTTTGACATCAATAAAAAGCATAATGTAGAAGCTCCTCCTACGAAGATGCTCCCCTTTCATGATGAAGTAATTCCTGATTGAAAGCTTGCTAAATATGACAACATTTAAATCAAGGAAGGTGAGGCAAGCAATCAGGAAAGATATGAGGAGACAAACCCATATCAGTTGTTCTTTCTCTCTTTTGTCACAGCTTATTATCATGGGAAAGAAATCCATGATGACCAAGAAGAGAAGGATACTCATCTAGAAGCATAATCAAGATAATCTTGCTTCTAGATGACAGATCAGAATAGCTTACTTCTGTTGTTTGTGATCAGTTGTGATTTTACAATCTTTCCCTGCTTTTGATTTAGACTGTATGAATTAGGTTGGGGGCAATGCTACATCTTTCTTCTTAAAGGTAATGACGGCTGACAACTAGGAAAAAAAATTACTTCCGAGTATTAATGATTGAGAACAAAATATGTGCTTGGCAAGAGAGAAAGAAGTGAATATATAGATGAAATTTGCAGGGAATAGGTGCGAGTGACGCATGTGATGACCCATGTGACTTGAAAAAACAAATCAAAATAAAAAATCGCAATTAAAGCTTTTGTCTGGTGTGGCGTCTGTGCCAGAAGGACGACTTTGAGGTCATATTTTGTCCGAAAAAATCTCTTTCCTAGATCCCAAAATAATTCTCTTCTTCTATTTCTTTCCGATCTTTGAAAGAAACATTTCATTTACTGATACCAGTTTCTTTCCCTTCGTTCATGTCTCTTCTTCTTCTCAAAAATTTGATCTGAATGTTGTGGCCTAATGTATCGCCAGAATTCGGCTTCATCATCTTATCTCAAAAAGGTCATCTCATGACTAATGGCTCTGTGATGCAAGATGATCAGTTGCTGCATCAGTACTAGAGGGTGATCATTACTCCACAAGATGAAAGTTATTGGCGAATAGGACTGATGTTCAAAGCCATTAATGACTCTATGACTACTCATTATTCGTGTGCTTCTTCTGTTCAAATATGACTCGACGTCTGCAAGTGCGAGGAAATGCAAGTTCAAGATCTAAGGACTCAAGTTTTTAGTTTGCAACGAAGGAATCAGGGTCTTCAGCAGGAGAATAAAGAGCGGAAGAAACTTGTAGCTTCATATGCAAATGAACTTGGGAAAGAAATAAATTCGAACTGGGTAAACACAAACCGTCTTCGGGAGCAATAGGAAGTCTCCTTGCTTGAAGTCCAGCAAAGTTTTAAGATTTTTCTCCAAACACTTAAACAAGGTATTTGATTCAGAATACTAATTATTTGTAAAATAAATAAATAAACTAAATATTATGCAATATCTTTAGGTCTACACATACCAGTTCTCGACGAATGTGCAGAAACGGTCCTCTTGAAGGGTTTTGTGAAGATGTCAGCCCATGAAAATTAGTACTTATAAATTTTAGTTCTACATCTCCTTTTTTAACATGATCACGAATAAATGGTGTCTAATTCCATATATTTGTTCGAGATGAAGAAAGGAATTTTTAGAAATATTTATGGCACTAGTATCATCGCATCTAATGGGTATGTGATCAAACTTTAATTTAAAATCTTCAATTGTTGCTTCATATAAAGAACTTGAGCACAACAACTGCCTGCAGCAATATATTCTGCTTCAGCAGTAGAAAGATCAACTGAAATTTTGTTTCTTGCTAAACAAGAAACAAGTGAGTGTCCTAAAAGTGACACGTCCTTTGTACTTTTACGATCATTTTGCACCCTGGCAAATCCTGCATCTGAATAACTTAACAATCCCTGAGTAAATTTAGGATCGCCATAAAACTAGATCTATTGTGCCCAGTAAATATCGAAAATTCTTTTAACGGCAATTAAATGTGACTCTTTTTCCATGAATTGAAATCTGCACATAACCAAACACTAAACAGGATATCTGGCCTACTATCCATTAAATATCGAACTACTAATCATTCCTCTATATTTGTTGAATGTCAACATTTTTTTCATTTTCATCTTATCAAGTTTAGTGTTAAATCATTGGGGTTGGCATAATTTTTTATTTTCCTAAATCAATTTCTTGAGAAGATCTTTTATATATTTAATGGATTGAAAATATTTCATTTTTAGTTTGCTTGATGTGAAGACCTAAAAAGAAATTTAATTCACCCATCATGCCATTCAAATTCTTTTTGCATAATTTTTAAAAATTCCTACACATGTTTTTATTGTTGACCCAAAAATAATATCATCAACATATATTTGCACATAAGTAAATCATCATTCTTAGTTTGGTAAATAAGGTAAATATCATTTTCCTCTTGAAACCTTTTATCCAAAAAATCCACTTACTCTTTCATACCATGCTCCTTGGGGCCCTGTTTCAAACCATAAAGGCTTGGTCAATTTAAAACATATTTGAAAATTCGTGATTTTCAAAGCAGGTGGGTTGTTCAACATAAACTTCTTCAGAAATGAGACCATTTAAAATGCACTTTGCATCCATTTGAAATAATTAAATTTTATAGAAAGCAAAAGCTAATAGCATTCTTATAGCTTTTAAGTCGAGCTACGGGGCAAAGTGTTTCTCATATTCAATACCTTCTTCTTGTGAAGCCTTTGGCTACTATCTAGCTTCTTTCTAATGAGAAGCCATTTCATCCCTTTTTTTACGAAAAATGCCATGTGTTCCAATAATTGATTGATGTGTGGGTCTAGGAACCAATGTCCAAACCTTATTCCTTTTAAATTGGTTAAGTTCTTCTTCCATGGCATTCATCAAAACTCATCAGTTTCTCTTCTTCATATTCTTAGGTTTCAATTTCTAACAATCAAAACTATGTTTACTTACACACATTTCTAAGTTATACCGTGTGATACACCTTGTAAGGTTTACCTAGAAATTTGATCAATGGGTGATCTTTACAATTCTCCAAATTTAGGAAACTTTGATCTTGTTCATGATGAGATGCATTTTTTCATGCTCTCTTCTTTATTAGATTCTTAAAGATTTGATCCTTTTAATTTGATATTAATTTATCATTATTTTTTGTAGGCACTAATATCATTATCATCATCAATGTTTTTAGCTTGAAAGAGCAATTTCATCAAATGCAACATGTATAGACTCTTCAATAGTTAAAGTTCTTTTGGTATAAATTCTTAGCTTTGCCCCTATTAATAGAATATACTAAGAAATATGCCTTTACAGAAGATTTGGCATCAAATTTACCCAAAATTGTCTTTGTCATGTAGAATAAAGCATTTACAACCAAATACTTTTAAAATAACCAAATATTGGGTGTTTCTTTCTTCCAAAGCTTTGGTAAGGAGTCTTTTCAAGTTTTGATCTAATAACTACACGCCATGTATAATATAACAAGTTGTAATTTACAGCTTCAGCCTAAAAATACTTAGGTTAAATTTTATGTTTAGTAACCTAGGTCTAGCCATTCTTGAAAGAGATCTATTTTACATCAACAACTCATTTTGTTGAGGTGTTTAGGGCAGAGAGTTGTGTGTAAATCCATGAATCATAACAATATTTTTCAAATCCTTGATTAGCAAATCCTACCGCTTATTACTAGAATATTGGTGATTAGTGCAACTATTCATTTTGTGAATTTTTACAAATTTTGCCAAATGCAGTGTGCATTCATTTTTGGGAGTAAGACATAATACCCATGTAATAAAACGTGAAAAAATCATCAATAATTACAATGCATATAATTTTTCACCAAAAGCACTACAACTCTATGGGACCAAACAATCCATATGCAGCAGTTGAGTGGCCTAGAGGGTGAAATATATTCTTCTTTGGAAAGATGTTTTATGTTGTTTTTCCATAGGTTGACTGGCATCACAAATTATATTTAACAAACTTGATTTAGGTAAACTTAACTTAAATCAGTTTGTTTAATTATGAAGTAAATCAGCTAGGGGGGGGGGCCACATTTGTCCTAATATCAATACCATAACCACCTATTTTAAGTTATGCCGCAAGATATTTAAAATCTTGACTAACTAGACTCTCAAATAAAGGTGTAACATTTTCAGTCTAGATGCGTAAAATAATATTTATTATAAGACATGCGTAATTATGCATATTTTATCAAATAACCCTTATAGTTTTTAGCACATAACTGGCTTATACTATTAGAAAGCTTAAGGCCATCCAACAAGTAAAAATTTTTTAATGCAAGAGAAGAGTAAGTGTTATATTTCAACTCCAATTAATTTTACCTTTTGAATTATCAACAAAATGTGACAAAGCCCCCCCCCCTCCATCTTGGGTGTGAAGATTGAAAAGCGTGGATTTGTCTCACGTCATATGTTTAGCAAAGCGCTTATCCATAAACCATTTATCCGAGCTCCCATATGACTTAAGGATACCTACAAAAATAATACATCAAATAACTCTTTTGGTACCCAAATTTTTTTGGTCCGTGAAGGTCAGTTTTAAGTAATTATTTCTATTTGGGTACCCAGCTTTATGGAGTGTGTTCAATGGTTAATATTTTTAAAATCTGGATCCCTTAATCATTTTCTTGTGATAGCTTATTCATAGGATAAACATATATAAATGTCCATTTCTTCCATATGACTTATAAGTAGTGAATGAGGAAGTGAAAGAAGATTCTTATCAAAGAAATTTTTATAAAATTTTGGTTTTCTTAGGGAGCAGTATCCTAAACCTCCCTTGTTTAAAGACAATCTTTGGTTTCAAGTAGCATATCTAAGTTTTGCTTTGCCATCTACAAATTTGCTAAGGTTTTGTTTAAGTCATTAATGGTTTCTTTTAGCCTAGTATTTTCACTTCTTTTAGAATCATGAACGACTTGATCTAGAGGTGAGATTATTGGTATTTTTGAGTAAATTTTTATTTTATTTTTTAAAGTTAGTAACTATCTCATTTCAAAAATTCAGTTTTGTCTTTTAAGAATTATGTATTTAGCAGGTAGGTTATAGATGTTTTCATATAACTCATTATCGAATCGTGAGAAGTTCTTCTTAAGAAGGTAATTCATCATCAATATTTAAAAAGACTTACATCTCTTTGGCCAGAGGCAAAAATTAGCATCTCATTTTCGCTCTCATCTTGTTCTGATTCGCTTCCTTCTGAATCATTCCCAAGTTACCTTAAGGCTTTTCTTTTGAATTTCTTTTCCTTCCTTGTAATGCAAGGCAACTGATTTATAGTGTCCAGGACTTGTGGCACGTTCGAAGCAAGTTGGAGGATCCTTTTGCTGATTCGCCGTAAGGAATCTCTTCATATTATGTTTCTTATTGAATATTTCTCTTCTCATAAAACCTTTTGAATCATTTTGGAGAAGTGTCATTTCTTCTCGTCGTACTCTCCTCTTCGTCTTCCTCTTTTCGTTATGAGAGGGGATTTGAGTCGCAAAGACTTCTTTGGGCTTTGTTTCTTCTTTTCTGCCTTCAACATATTTCATGGAGTAATGCTGTTGTTCTTTTTTGAACCCAAAAGTTCACAAGACTATCGTTGTGAGATATTTAGCTTCTTCAATGCTGGGACTTTTTGCATCCTAATATTTTGGCAAGGACCTAAGATTTTTTTCTCAATTTTCCACCATTAGTAGTATAATATTGCCAGAGATTTTAATGAATTATTAATATTAGTACATTAGTAACATCTCAGAAATAGATTCTTCAGATTTCATACAAAAGAATTCATACTCATGAACTAACCTACTGATTTAGGAGTCTTTTATTGATTTGTACATTCATAAATTACTTCAAGTTATCCCCTATTTCCTTTGCGGAATTCGCAGGCAGAGATTGTTTGTTAAACCTCATCTGCATCTAACCGCACAAAATATAACATATTTATAGCTTTAGCATTAAGTTGAATTAAGAGCGTGAATCATCTTTATCCCTTCTCCCAGTTTAATGACTTTTTGTATATCAACTTTTACGTGGAATATAGGGACATCACTAATAATTTTCCAAAGCCTCATAATCCACAACTTGAATATAAAATTCTCATCCTATTCTTTCAAATGTATAATGTTAACATTAAATAAAGGGGGATTATTGAGGAGGGTCCTTCGGCGAAGAGAAGATCATTCCATTTGTGTTTGCATTGTCGTCCCCCTTTGGCTGTAAGCCAAATATTAGAGGTTAGAGCTTTGATTACCAATGTTGCCCAGATAATCAACCCTAGAGGGGGCGTAATAAGGGGTTGTTGATAAATTGTTATTTTAATAAAAATTATACTGAAGGAAGAGTTTAGAATGATTTAAGAAGCAATATAATGCAAACAATATAAATGGAGCACAATAATAAAGAGATAGGGAGAGAGAAAGAGAGATTTCAAAACTCGGCGATTATAGTGGTGCGGTCTACTGACCTACGTCACTCCCCAGAAGGCACAAACTGAGATTTCAATCCACTAATCAAACTTCCTGCGGGTGCAGTTAAACCTTTACACGTAAGACACACCACTCTTATTAACAAGGTGGAAAAATCCCCCTTCACACCTCACAAGGGTCACACCAACCCTTTTGATACACCAACTGTTGATGGATTTGAGGAGGATTTCTCTCACAAAACAATTCTCTTTTTTGAGAAGGATATACAATGAAGATTTTACAATGATATCTCTCACTAGAACTTCTTGTATGATTAAACTTGAAAAAGGTCAAAAGAAATGAAGGAAGTAAGAAAGTATGCTTTGGAGTTCTAAGTTGTTTTCTCACTGATTGCTTTTATTAAAATGAGAGCCAAGGATATGTATTAAGGCTCTTAGCAGAATATAACCGTTGGAGGAAATTTGAAATTTGCTAGCCAATTTTTTATTTGAAATCACATTTCAAAGTCAGCCACTTGTGACTAACCAAATTTCAAAAGTTGAAACTACATTTTCAAGTCTGAAATTGTTTCTACCCATTTTTCAAAGTAGGCAACCACAAGTTTTTAAAGGCAGAAATTGTGCTATCCAAATTTCAAAGTCAGAAATTGTTGCTAAACAATTTTCAAACGTGAAATCAATTTCAAAGCAGGAAATTTGTTTGCTAGCATTTTTTCAAAGTAGAATCAAATTTTCAAAAGTCAGAAATTGTTGTAGCCAATTTTTTCAAAATTGAAATCAAATGTTTCAAAATCAAAAATTATTACTAGCCATTTTTTAAAATTGTAATTTAATTTTCAACTAAACAATTATTGCTAGCACATTTTTTTACGAACTTTAAATTTTAATGCATTCGTATTTTTAAAATGCCTAGAGGATATTAAGGTCATTTAGGACTCAAGGATTTACCCATTACACGAGCTTACAAAAATACCCTAATAAAAATTCTTCATTCTTGAGATTTTCAGTGCATGACGGTTTTACTTTGCAGTCCAAAGATCTTGATATTTTTTATCCTGAGAATGTGTGCTTGAATGTTTCTTTGCAACTATCATACTGAATAAAACATTAGAGAAAAATAAGATAGAATTTGTGATCATCAAATATTTGCAACATAAATGGATTGACGCATGGGGCAAACAGTTTATTTAATCGGGATTGACGGAATTGTTTATTATTCGATATACCTTGTTGTTCTTGTCATCTTACATACCACACACAGTTTTTGTAACCAAGGTTTCTATGGGTTGAGTGCGTAATGAGAATGTATATTCTTTGAGTTTGAGGTAGCGTTTGGGTATATGGATTTGGATTGAACGGGTTTGACCCTAATTATTGAAGGAGAATAGCTCGAGTATCAATTCTATAGTTTAGATATGTATTTTAGAATGAAAATTTGAGAGATTTACTATGAGGGGTGAAGATGAATTTGAAATTCAATGTAGGGCGCCATTTGCATATATATATGGATTTCAAATCGAGATATTTAATGTTTAATTTTAACAAAAGTATAGAAATTTAGCTATGGGTGGCTTGTGAAATGAGTGGTACGAGAATTCGGGTAGAAGAGAGATGTGAATTCAAATTGTACTTATTAAATAGTCATTTTAAATTCATCATGAAGAAGGTTCATATATCAATGTTGAAATCCTTACGTAAACTATAATAGCTGAATGTGAGCTATTTCTCGTTAACATAAATTATATCAAATTTGACAATCCGTATCTACCAAATGCGGCTCGAAGTAGTTATTTAAATCTCTTTAGTTTTCATTTTATTGTTGCCTCCATCAACTTTACACACGCTTTTCCATGGTTTAGTCCAAATTCCATCATTTCTAAAATTACCATTTTCTGTTTGACTGCGACTAGGTTTCTTTTTTTTTAAAAAAGGGAGAAGAAGCTAACCTCATGAGTAGTAGTTTTACTTTTGGATTGAGGATTAGCTACTAGGTTATGTATTTCTCTTAATTTCTGACTAACGGGAAATGCCACGTGATAAAAGTATTTTCATTATTTTTTGTTTGGAATCTCCTGAGTGATGCGTGCTGTGCCTTTATGTTTCATTGGTCTCTTGAGTAAATTCTTTTTAACATGTGCATACATTGCATAAATTCCTTACAAAATCTACAGTCTATACTGGAAATTATGCCAAGGAGTGCCAAGTACTTTACGAAAAAAATCTGAAGTGGCCAGGTAAAAGTAGTTGATATTTTGTCAATATTCGGCCTACTTACAGTGCAAATTTGCCTCAAGTTTATTGAAACTTCCTGGTTTTGTTTTGTTTTTGTTGATATCAATTTTATGCTTGAATCCCTTCTCGTTCGTCTTCATCTTCCTACCACTCATTTTTCCCTGTTCTTCTCAAACATGTGTACATTTTCCTCTCAATCTACAGTCTCATACTGTAATTATGCCCAAGGATTGCCTAGTGCTATTCCATATCCTGACAGTTCTAAAGTCTCTGTCTGTTTCCGCACATTAAAGTGGCATGAGAATGCAGTTGATCAATTTAGTCCAACTTCGGGAACTACTGCCACAATTTGCGTTGTGCTTTTGAAATTTTCTTTCTGATATCCACTTTATACTCAATTACATTGAATGAAGACTGACAACAGTATGATTTTCCCATTCCAACAACAAATCAGACCAAACACTGTTTCACGCGCACATTGAGATCACAGGTTTTTTTGACCAGTATAGAATTTTGAGGCATTTTGACCATTGGCTCCCCTTTCTCCCTCCGCCATTGGACACCAGCTCTCCATTCAACCACCACAGCACAGCCACCTCCCTTCTTCCAACCAGCAACAACGATCAAACCCACCTTTGCTGGAATCCTTAATTAGGTGGAAGGGCTTCCAAATGAGAGGGAGGGCAATCCCACATTGCTTGCTGACTTAGGTGGTGGAGGGCCGAGGGAGGTGCGGTGGTGGTTGGGGGGTGTGAGTGAACTAGTTTCGGAGGTTAAGGCGGGGATGCTTTGGAATGAAGCGTTGTACTACGAACAAATTAAACGTTAAAACTTGATAGGTGGGCTGAGAGAATTAAGAAAGTTCCGAGTTATAATTGCAATTGGTTCTGAACCCTACCATTGCATGCCCTAGACATCCTATATATTCCTTTTATAATAGTTCCATGCATCTCCAGGGATGCCTTTTTTTTTCATAGGGGATGGAATGAGTTTAAAAAAAGAAGAGGAAAAAAAAATCCATCAAGAAGCCAAATTTATGTTCTAATCATGAAAAATTTCAAAAAAAAAAAAAAAATTAACTTCACGTTGAGTTTAAATAAGCCAATTTAAATATTATTCCTCTCCGAATTTTAGCTTTTGAAGATTTCATTCACTTTGGTTTATTCATGATAGATAAGGGTGTGTTGGATCAAGGATGGGAAGAAAAAAAATATTAATGAAAATATAAAATTGGTGAGATGATCTAATGATATGAAAAGTGGTGGTATCACTTTTTCATTTCGATTTTTTTTTCCACCAAATTCGACCTAAAGAGTGTAGTTTGAAACGTGTGATGAACAAGTGATATTATGACTTAGGAACAATATTCCTGCTCTGATATGAAACTTGAATTAATTCTTAAAATAAATGAAAGGAGAATGGGGATGTACTAACGTGGGGGTAGTGGGAATGAAATCCTTCTTATTTTGTCTTATTGATTATGTGTTAGCATTCTCATCTTAAGGCTTAATTAGGAAGAACGACATATTGAAATTGGGTTGGTTCGTGATGCTTTCAATCATCCTAAAAGGAAGATCGAATTAGGCGTGTTCTCCCTAATTAATGAATATTAAGAATGAATTAGGTTAGAGTATTTGCTGATTTTTGTTAAGTAAAATGTAAGTGTAGGTTAAATTGAAGTAGGTGACTCTGCAAAATTGTATTATGATTAGTTGATAGGAAAGATCGAATTATGTTTTGCAAAATTTGAGTAAAAGTTGGTAAGGTGTGATAGGCTGTTTATAGAATTGAATTAGTGTGAATGCATGTGCAATTCTTTATGATGAAAAGTAAGATTGAAGTTAGTGTCGAATGTTACTTTCTACAAAAAAACAATATATAAGGGAATGGAAGAAACTACTTCTCTTCCAATTGCACAGTAAAAACATTTCCCTCGATCAAGCTACCATTCACCATGGCCAATTCTTAGTATGACATCATTTCTTCCTTATTATGCTAGCTGTTTCCACACTTGCTCTCCGTATTTCATCAAACGATACGGGGTTCGACTTACCATTACTAATACACCAAGGAAGTCCCCGTCAAATTGCATTGGAGAATGGTTATGATTCTTTTGTTGAATATGACAGAGTTGCAAGCTATATCCGTATTATGTTAGGGACTCCCCTAAGGAATATTACTTACACATGGATACTGGTTCATCAACGACATGGCTTGAGTGTGAACCTTGCACCTTGTGCTTTATTAACAAAAAATATAGCTCTAAAAGTTTTTATTAACCCAGTTACGTTTCAACCCGTACAGGAGGTTAGGGTGTGTACAACTTAGTGTAATCCTCCTTTTCGTTGTAACCCAAATGGTTATTGTGAGTATGAAGAATCTTTTATGAGTGGGAAAAAAACAAGGGGAGAAGTAGCAGGACTAGACGCTCCATGGCAATGTAAAAGTTGATAGACAAAGAACCTTTGTCTCCATACCGAATTTCATATTTGGTTGCAGTAGACGGTTATCATATTCATACGCATTCGCCTGATCATCCTTATCAGGGGGTGTTTAGTTTTTGTAGCAGGTTGTTTAGGTCTTCATGGACTACTCATTCGTGTAGCAAGTAGGCGTCTCTCTAGAT
>VIGQ01000756.1:17500-22500 GCA_009663005.1 Actinidia chinensis | reverse complement strand
AATGCATATTCAGAAGCAGAAAGAGGAACCTTGCCAAATTTTGCATGACGGATTTGCAGTTTCTCTATTCAACTTATGAATAGCTGAATGAGGGTGTGGCGTTGTGGCAATCAGTTCAAATAATCACAAGTTACACCCGAGCAATACTTGAACCAAAATTGCTTACACCCATCTGGAACAAAACAAGAAGACTCCAGCAATCTTTTAACCACAGAGTATAGAATTCCCCAAAAAGTCTCCAAGACTTAGATAGCTAAAAGATAAAGAGAGGAAGCTAATAGAGGAGGCTGTAATAATTTTTTTTATAAGCTAAGGTAATCGAGAAGCAATTACCAAACAAATCATTGGTCAGAAGAATACCTAGTTCTTGTGAAAGCTGTCTTTAGTCGGACCCCAAAACGAGCTGAATAATTTAAAAAGTCTCAGTATGCTTGATTCTATTCTTGACAAAAATTCTCCAGGCTAGTAAAAGATCTAATTAGGAGAGGCCGATAATAATTTTTTTATATAAGCTAGGAAAAAGAGAAGCATTACCTAACAAATCATTGGTCAGAAGACATACCTTGTTCTCGCCGTGAAAAGAATGCATTAGTCGGACAATAACGAAGGCCCCCTGAAGAATTATTTAATAGTCTCAGTATGATTGATTTCTTCCTTTGACACTAGCTTATGCCCTCTATTATCTCTTGCAACATCATGTTTCACATTTTCATCTCCATAACCAAACAAACGCACAGGGACCATCTTAACAGATGCTTTAGTTCCCCAGACAGCTAGGAATAAATCTGACGATTCTGCCAAAAACATAAATAAACCAGAAAACCAATCATGAATGTAAGGTAGAAAAAGAAAAGTCGTTAGATCGAAACATTCAACCTACGTAAAAATACCCTTTCTCCAAAGCATATGTTGCGATTGTAGTTTGACAAAATGACTGCTGACTCTGCACAAATCAGAAAGGCACTTCATATTTCCTTCAAAAAATTATAGAGGACGAAGAAAAAGAGAATCGATGACCAGCCCGTCAGTTTAATGGGATCAACATGAAGAAATTCACTGATGAAATTCCCCATGTGTTCCCGATAAGAATAGCTGAAATGAAATTTGGGTGTCATCTAACAAGGGAAAAGCCTACAGATTACTTTTAATAAAGGAAAAAGATAGGTCTAGTCCACTTGACTAGGATTTCGAAGGATGTCATCAGAGTGGTTGCCCAGGAAGAGGATAGAATTTATTATAGATTCCCCTAAACTCTGGGGAATTGAATCTAACCAAGTAGTAAATCTGCCAACTTATCTATATATTCTCGTGAGCACAAAGAGGTGTGTTGTTTGTGTGGGGGGGGGGGGGGGGGGGGGGCATCCTATACCTTCGGCTAAAAAGACTTGTTTAAAGTCAATTACCAGGAAGGAACAGAGGCATTATAATGCTTATTTACCAAGAAGTTTGGGAGTTCCATAGACAGGTAACTGGTTCAACTAGTGTGCCAGCATTAACAAAAATTAAGACACCAACATTTCCATGTCAGGACACACCCAATTTTCATGCCAGCAATTATTAGCGCAAACTTGTCTTCCAAACATGAATCATTATACATACATCAGAATATTAGAACTCATTTAAAGCAAGCAAGGAAACAACAATCACATCTCAGTGGAAGAAGACAGCTTAGGTTTTTATTGCAAGAATCATCAGAGTAGAGATAACAAAAAAAGGATTAAAAAAAAAAACTACCTATATGTGCCAAACAGTTAAAAGATTTATAAGCGCATTTGAAAAAATCTTCCCACCATCTCAAAAACAGTTTATTCTGCAGTAAAACACATGTCAAAATCTAAACCACTAACTGCCAATCCACAAACTACCAAATATATCCCTTGTACAAGAAAGGGTTGTTACTAAAAGTTCTGGTACCTGTGAAGAAGTGCCAATCTTTCAAATACCGAATATTCCACTACCTGCCATCATGCATGCCCTGAGATAGATTCAGTTAAAAACAAGTAGGTTCTAGGAAGGTATGTTAATAAACCATCGGAAAGAAAAACTAATCAAATTCGGGTGCTACAAATTTACCACGATTGGCCAAGCAAAAAAGCTATAGCTATCATCGCCCGCTTCGTTCAGAAGCTTTGTGATACTTCTTTGTCAGAAGAAAGTCATTATTATACGCAGTGTAGCTTCCCATAATTCCATTACCCTTAAAAAGAATAAAAGATAACAAGCAGTTAATACCTAGCAACCAAGGTAGGAACCGGAAATCACGCGAAAAAAACTAGTTCATGTAACATCATCAAAATATTTCCAAGAAATGGAGGAAGAAACAACTTATCGTGGAAGCAATAGAGAATCTACCATATGAATTGCTGAAGGAACAACATATGTTACTCGGTCCAAACGAGCGTTTCCATAGCATACAACATTTAGAACGCTCTAAACAATGCTCATCTATGTTCAACTTGCATTCATCATCAGATTCTTCAATTACGCCAACAAATCAATAGATGAGTTCAAAAAAATCGAAAACCAGCTGAGTGCCAGCAGCTGTATAAAAGAACTGATAATTAAAAATTAAGTGACCATAGCATCAATAGGTAAATATTCTTAAAAATAACATTTAAAAGCTATAAAAAAAGAGACCCCTCAAATGGGCTGAAGAAACATGCGGCTAACTTTGAAGGGGCTTCAAGCAACATATTATCAACCTAGCATCAATATAGAAAGCCTCCTAACCATCAGCGTGGGTTGACCTCTAACATAACAATAATGGCCAAAAAATGCCAGTCATCGCAAATGTTTTTTGGATTATGCTTCCAGGCCGATGTCACATAAAACCTTATGAAGTTGACTGCTGCCCCCCATAACTTACCAGATCAACCTTGCCATGAATATATGAACAGCAAACAAGATTAGAATGAACACAATTCCAAAGAAAGAAGGGTATAAAAACGCAAAGAAATCAACAGACATGATCTTGATGGCTGCACCTGTGGTCAATGTGGATAAAACAACAGACTTGTCCTCTTTCTGTTTTTAGAAAAATTAGAACATGGATTGAGTGGATTAATACCTCGATCCCATTTAGCAACAAGAAGAAAACAGCAGTAGTCAATAGCAACAAACCAAAGACACATTAAAATTATGAAGAGAAGTTCTCCAAGACACAAAACATCCTGCTGAAATTATAAGATGCTAAAATATAGAATCAGAATATGTGGATAACGGAAAAACTTGACAGAGATTAAGATTGTTAGAAAGATGAAGAAGTCATTACATTCAAAACCTTTTATAATAACAGAAGGCATATGTGACGCTCAACCATACAAATGCTGTGATTTAACTACCATTGAACAAGAGTTTACGGATTGAAAATAACAAAAGAAAAAAATAAATGGAAAAACTTAAATTACAACAGTATACAAACCTCCAGATGAGCGCAAAAGATTCAGAAGAGACACAAAGAAAGAGCAAATTGTGACTTCTTCAATCTCCAGTCAATACATGCAAAGAGGAAAATTTTACGTAACTTGATATATTTTTTTGTGAAGAGAGCAGAGCCAAGCAAACTCAAACTCACAGTAAACTGAACCGCCACTGCAGTTTCAAAAACGGAAGGTTCTTTACTGAAATATGAGAAATATATTTAATTGTTCTAGAAACAGCCCCTATGAACAACATTTCCCTCGTCACATTCAAAGGAATCAGAAAATGTGAGAAGCAATGTACAGTTCCTGAGAGCACCATCATAAAACTTTATGAATTCGAAAGTATGTGAGCTCACCCAAAAATGAGTTTTGACGCACCGAGGTGAAAAACTATGCATAGTCTCTTCTAACTGATTCAAATATACCTATTCCAAGTTAGCTTGTATAAATCTAGGTAAATGTACAGGAAATCAACATTGAGATTATAGCATTACGCATGCAAGGACAAGAATAAGAACGTCAACAATCGAAATCAGGGCCATTTTGATTTATCCCCGACACAAAAATATTTTTCCTACACTTTCCCGAAAAAACCAAAACAGACAATTGCGAATCCGAAGAAAGCTTTCAGCACATAATCTAAGCAACATACTACAGAAATCAAAACATGAGAGATTTATAGACATTAAGCAGAAGAAAGAATAAGAATCGTCTACATCGAAATCAGGGCTTTGAATTAATCCCGAATAAATTATGTTTCCTTTCACTTTTCCCGGAAACCAAACATATCAAAGAAGAATAAAATCATTGAAGAAATTATTTCCTACACTTTTAGGAATCAACAAAGAGTAGTAAGATGCCGAAAAAAAAAACAAATTAAGAAACAATGAAAAAAAGCTTAACCTGGAGAGTAAGAATCAAGAAACGAAGCCTAATGGGATTCAAATTCTGGACTCGTTGTTCTCTCGAGCCCCCCAACCCCACACCCCCCCCCCCCCCCCCCCCTCAACCTCCTCTATGTCTGTATTGAGACCGACGCTTGATGCGCAGCAGTAATCGGACCGTTGGAGATCCCGATTAACAAGGATTTGTTACCAAATCAAAATCTAACACCTCCCCAAATTGAGAGGAACTACCACGGAATTGGAAAAAGGAGAGGAAGAAAGAAAAATAAAAACTTAGAAGGGTAAATATGGCAAAGTTCACGCTTTTGGGCATGGCGCATCATCATTCTTGGCTTGACATTATTGCTCCCAAAATAAATAAGTGTAAGGTTGTTTTGTCCAACGTGACGACTAGTTTTTCGTTATTTTGTTTCGAATTTTTTGGGATTGATGACATTTTTTTTATGAGTTGATTAACAAATTGTGGGTTAATACCTTTAATACGATGAATCTGAAAAAAAAAACATATTCACATTCAAAAAAAGAATTCTACAAAAAACAAAATTTAGATGTTTATAAATTTAAAAAGGCTTTTTATCTTTAGTGCATTTTTGATTAGATAAAAAAAATTATATTTTTGGACTCCTTCATCAAGAAAAAATCGAAAAAATATAAAAATTTTGTAAATCAATTA
>VIGQ01000906.1:45000-47500 GCA_009663005.1 Actinidia chinensis | reverse complement strand
AAATCATTTCCCATTATATTTATAAGTTATTTGAAAATTATAATAACAATTATATAAAGGTACGATGACAAATATACTTATGTAATTCATAATTTTTTTGAAACTAGTGAAAAAAGTATAATTTAAAGTCATTAACACATAAGTTATAATTTCAAATGGGTGTGAGAATGATGGGATTAAAACATAGTGATGATGCTTCACTTTCCGTAAGCGTTAATATCAGATTCACTTGTTTTATAATACATAATAGAATAGTAATATGATACTGTAGAATTCTTAATTGAGATTAAGGATATGTATTACTTTGAAATATTCTAATAATTCAAAAAATGTGGGGCAGTTGCTTAATTTATAATGATGTCTTAGTCTTATCCAAAGAGTAATAATAATATGTTTTTATTTGATGTGTCTTTTATAAGTTCAAAAAAAAAACAATTGATGATTTATTTTATAAAGCATGTTTCATCAAGACATATAACAAAATATTATATTAATCTGGCAGAATTTAGATCAAGGTATCTTTAACACGCTAAATTGATGAGAATGTTTAATCATTTGAGTTGATTAAACATAGTTGTGCTTAAATGCCATGGTAGATGATAATTCATCAAAACTCTTAGGAATCATTCCGCCTGCCGGATATCTGAAAAAATTTTTCCTGACTCTAGAGTGTGCTATTCTTCATTATGACTATTTTTATGAATAAGCAAGAGGACCTAGATTTAAATCTATGGGTTGATGGAAGAAAGAATAGTTAAATGTATAAAGGAAAGAGTGATTAATTAGATTACCTCTAATTTTCTCAAGTAGAAAAGAAAATAAGTGCCGTCTTCACACTGCAGAAATATGCCACAAGAGCTTTCTTATATTTAGCACCACAATAAGTTGAACAGGAAGGTTAAAATTTATTTGGGTTATAAATGATCGAACTAATGGCTCAGAGAACGAGGGTATCCCCAAATGGATAAATGAGTAATGTCTAAACCTTAATATTGAATAGATTATGTGATGAGATAAAATCTCAATGGTTGACCAATAAGTGATATAAATTCACACAATTAGCAAAAAAAGGTAAACATATCTTGATGTGATAAAAATAATTCACACACTAAGGTTACTAAGGAAGGGTGTAGTTTTGTGCTAACATGAGCCTGATCACAATTACATCTAGAGGTATAAAATATGGTTTACTGAAAAATGAAATTTATAGATCCAAAGACAATAAGTCCATAAGTGTGAAAGTCCTAATTGATTGCTTAATTCTTAATAAATTTTCGCAATGCGTATATAGCAGATTCGTGAAGAGGAATCAAAAGCTAACAAAGAGAAGTATGAAAAGACTTGCGTATATTGCTAAAGACCATCCGTTATAGCAAAATATGTGGAGAATTATCAACAATGACCCAAAACATGAACAAGACATTCTGTAAAAGTCATTAATGCCAAAAAAATTATATTTTGGGATAATAACTAATCAAAGGATATTGGGAGATTCATCTTACTAGTCAGGCCTGGTAAGAGATCTAAATTATTCATCGAGGGAATTGGCTTGAAGCCTACTATTCTTAAAGTTACCTTAATGGCAACCCCAACCTAGTTGACGAGAGGATCCCAAGATCTAGGTCAAGGGACAAAACCGAATTAGGTTGACTGAGTAATAAATCACTGGGGAACTTTGTTCCATTGTTCAATTCTATGATGAAATTAGTGATTACCTAAAAAGTATTAGGATAAGCTACCGCTTTTTAATATAGAAGAGTATGGCAAGATACTCATATAATAAGCTTATGCTTTTCTTTAATGATTCTTATAACTTGAATACCAAGTGTGCGTCTGATACTCTATAAGAACATCACTACATGAGTGGGAAGGAGCCCGCTTCTGTGAGAATGAAAGGCTTAAATTATCTAACACACTCATGAATACCAAGGTTGATCATGTCCAAAAACAAAACACAACCGGGATTCAAAACTTTGATAGGGAAGAACTATGTGAATACTATTGATTCTAAAAACTCGATAGTTTTCTCTAGGAAGGTTCCAAGCCAAAAGTCACCTTTCGTGATGTAGTGACTTTTCGCTTCTACTCTCTCTTTTATATTTGTGCATTAGATTATTGTGCATGATTTTGTTCAGCCAACCTCATCATATGGGGATGGGTTGGAAAAATTAGTGAAAATACCAAATTTGAGCCAAAATTAAAGGTAAGGACCCCACATGTCCTTTTTAGTGGGTCCAAGTTTCTTTGTGATTACTACCTCCATGAGGAGAATGAAGGCACCAAGCTAGTTATTGCTCAAATTCATGGAGATTGAATGAAATAATGGCTTCCAAAGTAGGTATCTGGTATGAATTTTGGTGAAACCAAAAGGCTAGTTCCTATATTGGATTTTTATAGAAAAAGTAAAGGGTAGTAATAGCATAAAGTTTAGTCAAGGTATGGTTGTCCAAGGGGCACCCCACTTTTGTGAAAGGGTGAGGACGATGTAACCATATGTGTT
>VIGQ01000906.1:35000-37500 GCA_009663005.1 Actinidia chinensis | reverse complement strand
ACATAAATTATTATTCATTTTTTGAGAATTTAAAAAATATTCAGATTTTTTACAAAAAAATCCTAAACAATTTCGAAAACAGAAGGAAAGCAATAAATTTTTGTAAGAGAAAATAAAAAACAAAAGACCTCCAAAAAAAATAAAAGCCCCCCCCCCTCCCCCAAGAAAATGAGGGGACGTAATGAAAATTTTCATCCCTCTGAAGAATTTTGCTCGTACGCTTGGAAAATGTTATCGTTCACATCCAGTCACTGGTAAAACCTACCACTACTCTCAGTTCTATTCTTCAGGTTAATGGTTAATCTCTCTCTCTATCCTTCTCTCTCTCTCCACACACACCACATTTAGTGGTTTTGTCCAACTATTACTGGTTCTTATGTCCGGATGGTGTAACTAATTAGGCGCAATTGTCCGATGTTTTCAAGAAGGGTTTTGGCTATTCGAAGTCTATTGGTCGTTCAATAAGAAACACAAAAGAATAAAAAAAATTGATTTTGATAACACTTTTTACGACTTTTCAATACACTTTCACATATTATATACATGGTTTTTCACACTTTTTTATTACACTTTCACAACATTTTCATTACTTAAACAAAGTCCAATGACCTTTCTTTTTGTTAGCATTTTCCTTTTTTCAAGAATAATGTGGAACTGCCCATAAGGTCGGTCGAGTGATGTCTTGTCCGATGTTTTCAATAAGGGTTTTGCTATTCGAAGTTATTGGATCGTCCATAGAAACACAAAATATAAAAAAATTTGATTTTTGATACACTTTATACTTTTCAATACACTTTCACATATTCTTTACATTTTTCACACTTTTTATACACTTTTCACACATTTTCATACCTTAAACAAAGTCCACTGAGCTTCTTTTAGTCATTTTCCTTCATATAATGTGAACTGCAAGGTCGGCGAGTTGGTCTATGTTCCGGATGTTTTTCATTTGGACCGGAACAACAGTGACACTTCAATCGGTCAAAGTTGTCGCTCAAAACTTTCCAAGAAAATTATCTAAAAATAGTAAAGTTGTGGCTCTGGCATCACCAGTAGGAATCTTCTATCAGCCAAGTGGCAAAATTTAACATGACAAAAAAAACTCCAATTGTTTTCCCATGAATTATATAAAAATATTAAATTGTAGGAAAATCACTTCATTGGAAGTCCAAACACTTTAGTTTCGAAAGAAGACAATAATCTAAACTGTTCATATTGTACACCTCATCAAAAATTTTAATACTGAAAAAAAATTCACCTTGATCAGATACAAATCAACGGCTTTTTGAGGGATTTACTATTTATCAGATATCAATTTACATCAAGTTAATGGGTATAAACTATTTATTTATTAATTTATAAAATAGTACTAATTGGATATTGAACTATATTCAATCAACAGCTTTTTGGGGGTGCCGATCTAAAATATAAATGATTTATATTATCAAAATAAATCCAAAACTTGACGCAAAATACTTAGACTGCATAGGTAAAATATTTTGTGCATGTCTTTAAGCAACCAAGAATATATAAAAGATAATTTCGTCAATCGATGAAAAACAATTGACAATATTTATCATTAGAAATGGAAAAACAACAATTTAGAAGCCAATATCACAATCAATCTCAAGATTATGTTAGGTCCGGCCCATGTTTATTGGGTGGCCGAAGCCGAAAAAAGGTGGAACATAGGCATCTACTTGAAGGTTAAATACGATGGATGTATCAGTTTGGTGAAAATCATAAACACAGACTCGTGAGAACGTTGACAACTTCCCACCGACAGTCTGATATTATTAGAAACGTGGATGATGAGCGCGCATGGCCTAAGCGGGTGATTCGTGGAGCTAAAATGACCTTCTTGATTACTCGTAGTGGTGATTCATATGAGCAAGTGTTATATTGAAAGATAGATAGAAAACGATCTAGAAGTTAAAAATAAGTGATACAAGTCCATACTCCATACAGCACATTAAACTATTAATATTGTAGAATTCTTTGGTTGATTATCTATGAAAAAAATTAAATTGATTAAACATCAGTATAATATCAACTTGATCTAGACACATTTGTTTTAAAATAAATGAACTGTATAATATTTTTAATAAACTATGAGATAAATGACATTCAATCATTTGATTATTATTGTCCAATTAACTTAATTTTTTGCATAGACCATATGCTCAACGGACTTTATAAATTAACGGTTTGAATTATAAAAATGAACCAATGATAGACTCATAGGAAAGGCACTACGAGATTGACTCGGGTACTACGGAAACCACAAATCCAAGTCGCAAAATGAATATGCAAGAAGATCAAACCTTTAATCACAACAATTCCTCAAATGCATCCAAATACAACAATTAAAAATATTACCGGCACGGGCGGAGCGACACTAGGGTAATGTCAATGGTACTAACAAATGTTAGCGTCCACCATTTCCAAGTCATAAACAAGTTTAGCATGATGGTATTTCTAGCATCAGCTGCATCACTAT